>JAJONR010003911.1:0-56367 GCA_029582245.1 Solanum etuberosum | reverse complement strand
ATATATACATACGTATATGTATATATATACATACGTATGTGTATATATATATATATACATATGTGTATATATATATATATATATATATATGTATATGTATACATATATATATGGACCGAACTGTCTCACGACGTTCTGAACCCAGTTCACATATCGCTTTAATGGGCGAACAACCCAACCCTTAGAACATACTACAACCCCAGGTGGCGAAGAACTGACATCGAGGTGTCAAACCTTTCCGTCGATGTGAGCTCTTGGGGAAGATCAGCCTGTGTATATATATATGCTCAGTTTGTTTTCTAAATCCGTAAACAAAAACAACGTAAATTATTAATCCAAACTTAAACCAAAAAACCAAAAAAAAATAAATTAAATTAGCATTTGGTTCGATTTGATTTGGTTTTTCTATTTAATCTGAATAGTGCACACCCCTAGGGGAACACTACCACCCTATTTTCGTCTTTTATTGATTCCAAACACATTAATTTGTTACTTTGGTAATAGTTAATTGAAAATCTTTATAATCAATTATTTTTATACAACCCCTCCCCCCTCTACAGAAATAATATAACTAAGAGTGCGAATAATAACAATTGAGCTAAGTATAAAGCTTATTCCTTGCGGGATCAAACCTAATCCCTATTAAGTTCTTTATTTGGTATACGACTACTTATACTTATTTTGAAGGTGTAATTTAGGTTTCTCAAGCATGTGCTTGAAGAGTGTGAGAATTGGACCATACTGGTTGTTAGTTTCTTTTGATTTGGCCATGTCTACTCCACGCATGTTCTGGAGTGGCGTATAGTCGACTGTTTGTTCATGCACATCAAGTTTCCTCCCGAATCTAGTCATGAGACTCTCAAAATCTTACCTAAGCCTCTTTGGCAACATGACCTTCTTCATAGTGAGTTTTAGCATATCGTGCATATTAATAGCCTCCCCTGCCATCAAAGGATACACCAAATACACCCGATTCCAGGTGATGTGTATCATGTGTGTCCTAGGGTTGAGACAACACATTATCTTCAGTAATAACCTTGTATCTCTTCTCATAGTGCAAAGGGAAGGTTTTATGAGTCCCATTCAGTTGGATGTGGGCCCATCTTGTACTAGACTTTGGGCCTAATATAGTATGGCATATTTCCTAATATGGAGGTCGGGTGTTCAGCTCTGAAAGAGGTGTGTATCGATGATGGGAGAGTGTAAGAACTTATTTAAGGAGTAGGATGTAAGCGTGACCACCTTCCCCTTGATTGATACTTGGTTGCTGCATCGATGAGCGTCCAATTGGCGTAGAATTCCCTAACCAAGTTCATGTTGCATAACCCTAGGTCATTGAAGATGAAATATATCCCTAGGGCATTCAACTATTCCAAGATATAAAGGAATTCAACTGTAAGGATATCTTTGTCAGCCATTAAGGTAAACCTCTTTGTTGGCTTTGAACAATTTTTCCCTCATCTTCTTCAATCTATCTCGAGCCCGATCTCCTTGAAGAAGCATGAGGGGCAGGCAATGATTGAGCAAATAGTGAGCTTTATCCTATGCGAGACCTTTTCTGGCTTTTGGTGGTAGCACCAATCTTTCCTTTTCCCTTGTTCTCCCTTGATGTCATGTAACCTTGGTTACTGATGTAATGAAAGAACAAGAAAATTGGTGAAAATGTGGTGTGCTTCGTGGTCTATTTGAGAGAAAATAAGGAGAAGCGGTGCAAAGATGATAAAAAATGAGGAAAAAATCATTATAGTGCTTAAATTAAGTCCACCGGGTTTGTCGACCTAAATGTTTTAATTAAATTTTAACTTAAAATCATATCCGGCGCAACGTGAGATCAAACATAGAGGCATGATTTCACATCAATAACTTCAACCAAACACATACATGCTTTACACCCTCACATAAGTTTTCCCATAGATACGACGTGGGAGATCAACGCGTGGACTAGGATTGTACCGCAGAGCCTAATATGCTCCTTGTTGGTGTGCAACACGGGGAACGCTACTTTGTCAACCTTGATTCTTCATTAGCATTTTTTTGCTTTGTGTTTTTACATTCCCTTACCAATTAGCACGTATAAAGTACCCCATAAATCGTTTGAAGGAGGTTGTATCCACAGTTTGCATTAATGCACCTACAAACACAGGTTGTATCCACAAGTAGCATTGATAAGTTGCAGTTCCAATGAGTCATGTTATTTAAGGACCCTTCAACTATCCTACTGGTAACGCTCAAACTACTCTCCAAAATAAATTCAAAGAGTTAGCGATCATTGTAATTATAAAATACCCATCTAAGAGTCGGGGTCGAATCCCACAAGAGTAGTGTAAGGGTAAGAATCCAAAAAGTGAATTAAACTGTGAATAATATATAGTAGTGAATGATAAAAATTGGTGGATTATTCCACAAAATTTAATCAAGTAATTTCAAGATCAAGTATAAGCAATAAACTAAAGTAAATAGAGTTAAAATGAATTAAATCGATTCTAGGGGTGTGGGGATTTGTATTGATGCCAACTAGAGGTACAATTGTAGTGATCAACAAAGCTCAATGACCATGGGTAAGCTGGGTCATCTTCAATAATGCTAATCTTTCTATCTCATAGAATTAGTTCATAAAATCTCTTTTCGGTCTCATTTATGTGGTTTACAGTCCAACCCATTACTTTGCTTATACAACTAGATTCAGCTAGATTGGAAACATTAAGTTGATTACCCACTCTTATTGGTCTCCTTTAAGAACAAACTAGAGAAATAAGATAGGATTAAGTTGCCCACCTTAACCCCTAAATGAATAAAATGCTAGTCAACTCAAAACCATGGTGAATAGCAATAAAACAGAGTAATACAACAGACCCACTATTGTATATCTATACCCAACCCCATAACCACACCCCTAGAAATTGGAATTTTAGCCACCCATCACAAAAAGTGCAGAGATAATACCTATCCTGATAGCAGCAATGAATGTGATGAAATTAAGCAATTATAATCAACACCCACTTTGATTTCACCCTCTAATTGTCAATTACAAATGCAAAATTAAAAACCCCAAACTAAAAGCAATATTCAATAGTTTTTCCCTTTGAGAGTTTCAAGAGTAAAAACTACGAAACGATAAGATAGATGTACTTTCTCTCTCTTCCCAACTATTTATACTTTCCAAAAAGATTCTTACTCATCCCATTCGGCAACATTAGTCGGGCTCACCAAACTAACTTGGCGGATTTCCATTCTCATCGTTTCGCTCGCCTTTTTCTGGCTTCAGGCTTTAGATGTTTGAACACCAGTAGGCAAATTCAATGGAATACTTCCTTCACGATTAGTGAATCACCGAATATAACCTTGTGCTCATAAGATAGCTTTCAATTTTTCTCTTCAGTCTGTCACTTTTGGCGATGCAATTTGGGTTCGCTGTTAGAAAATTCTGGGAACGCCGATGCGGCTTTTCTTCGCCAGTTTACTTTAAAATTTGGGCCTTAAACACTCTCTATTTTTCAAGGCTCGACTATTCGGACGATTCACCCCTTTGATTATGCGAACATCAAGTTTGGGCTTTCTACTCTTCTCAATGTTTTTGGCCTTTCTTTCAAGTATTCATCCTTGCCTTGTCCCTTCACTCTCATTGTTGTAAATCATAGAAATATCATTAGAATAGGATATAATTAGATATTGAACTAAATAGGACTCAAATGAATGTAAATCTACCACTCATCAACACCCCCAACTTAAACTTTTATGTGTCCTCAAGTAAGTCAAGAACAAAATTAGTTCAACAAAGGTGTCTACAAAATTTCTCAACGAGACCCGACATTCAAGTGATACTACAAGACTACTCTCAATTAAATGCAACACTCAATCATGATCAAACAGCCTCAAATAATGACTAGACGGTATCAATCAAAGCTCAAGCTCACTATAGCCTCTTCTCTAATGAAAAAATATGTTTCAACAAATGCATTCAAGTGCCCCCACATCAAGAATGATTCTATGTTGTCTAAAATCAAATCAATAAAAAAGTTAGGAATTAATACAACTCTCACTATTTGAAAGAGAAATACATGCAAGCTTTATCTCATTGGTTTGTGCATATCTTCCAATCATCACACCACCTAGTTCATCCAAGATCTCAAGGATATTTTAAGCTTGTAATGGGGCTGAGGGTTATGGTATAGTCAACTTGGCTCAGGGACTTCACCTTTTCAATGTATTGTTGCTATTATTTTCATCTCTTCTCAAGTTCTTTCCATTCTTTTTCACTTGGGAACTTAAACTTTGACTTGTCAATCATTTTACTAGAAATCCCTCTTTATTTCACCAAACTTCTTTTTAATTTCAATTTGCAAATGTTATTTCATCACAATCACTATTTTTTATAAAGAGGGTTTGTTCTTTTTGTAACACACTAAAAAGTTGTGTCTTAATTCATCTTTTTCTATATTCCGCTTGGGTTTATTTCCTCCTTCTTTCCACACCGCCCAACTTAGGGTTTTGTCCTAAGTAAGCTATTCAAAATAACCAATACAAAGTTAGGGACAATTTGGCTCAAGAGGGCTCAAATGGTGTCAAAATGGTAGCACACCCTCACAAGGTAGTCACAAAAAGGGTATGAACATTTGGGTTCCCTATCAAAATTTATGTCCAAGAGCATTCCTTACATTGCCCAAAGCTAGATAATCGGACTAATACGGAAAATTTGTGGATTCAACAAGCCTGATTTCAACTAGAACATTACCACACACAGCACTTCAAACAAAATTATTTAACACAACCTGACAAGATCACAAGCTTGCGTGTGATGTTCATTGCAAGGCTCACATCAAAACATAGCTAGTCAACACAATATTCAAAAAGATCATTCACAAGTGTAGATACAATGATTTCTTCTTGCAATATCAATGCTAAACATGATTCTCATCTTGAGAACTATCCAAGACATCGATATTGAACATAATCTATTCTCAAACATTGTCAATGAAAACCAAGCATTTCACAACTTCCAAACTTATTTGGCAAAGGATAGAGAGACAAAAGTGCACCTAACATGATTTTACATAGGTTGGGCCCCCTAGGCACCTCACACCCAACCAAAAACAAAGGTGTAGTGTCCTCAATTAAAATAAAAGTAATAAATAAGCTTAGATTGAGTTACTCCATGACGCTTAAAGGGCAGTTGTATTTGCTTAAGAGGGCGATACATGGTCCAAGATCAATGACCAGGTCGAAAAATCATTGACTTGGAAGGATCACCGACCGTTCCTGTAGCACATGAGAAATCACTGCCCAACTCAGCGAGTGAATGATTGATCGCTTAAAGTAAAAGGGTGACTAACCGAACTGTCATGTTCATCGCCAAAGTTAACAATCGACCCCTTAAATTTCAGAACTCATTGGGTGAACTGACTCGGGTTCGCCCAACATCATCAGTGGATCACGGAGTTAGAGATGCACATCGCTGACTACGGCAGTTCATTCACAAATTTGAGCTGCCTAACTAGCGATCACCTAGGAGCTCTATTTAGTGACTTTGGTTGATCGCCGAGTTGGGCTTCTGGTCACTTATCTTCTTTTCATCCTGCACAAGTGCCACACACATTATTGAAAACCACTACTACTTGGGTTGCCTCCCAAAAAGCACTCGATTTAATGTCGCGGCACGACATGGGCACAACATGGGAATGCTTTCAAGCATCATCCAATTACACAACTTCAACAACTCTCACATCATGTCCCTCCTCAATGTATACTCTCAACCTTTGTTGTTCACTTTGAATTTAACACCCTTGACATCTTCAATTTCAATTTCTCTATTCCCATACACCTTAGTGACCGTGTACGGACTAGTCTACTTCGACATTAGCTTACTTGAGAAAAGTTTCAATCGTAAACTGTAAAGAAGGACTAGATCACCCACTCTAAACTCTCAATGCACGATCTCTGCATCAAGACAACAGTTAACTTCTCTTTATAGAGTGTGGAGCTCTCATACGTTGTAACCAAAACTCATCCAATTCAAGTAGTTGACCCATACAATTTTGGGCCGCCACTTCCCATTTTAAATTCACTATCTTCAATACCCATAAGGTTTTTTTCTCTAACTCAACGGAAAGATGACAAGCCTTCCCAAATACCAATTTGTATGGAGATATGCCACTAGGGGATTTGAAGGTTGTTCAATATGCCCAAAGTGCATCATCAAGCTTCCTAGACCAATCGATCCCATTCTTCGACAGAAGTGTCTCAAATTGGTGATTGCAGAAATGAGAGTTTGCATCACTTGTAATGGCCCTTGGGGTCCCAAACCTTGTAAAAAATGTGATCCTTTAGGAAATTTGTGATACTTCTCCCTCCATTGTTGGGTAAATCTATTGCATCTACCCATTTGGAAACATAATTAACTCCCACTAAGATGTACTTGTTCCAAAAAGAGCTAGGGAAAGGTGATAACTCTCAACTACACTTCATCCAATTCTAAGTGTAGGAGAATGCAATCTAGTATAAACCCAATGAAGAGTTGGGGTCGATCCCACAGAGAGTAATATGATAGAGAATTCAATTACGAAGTGAAAGACATGTTCTAATTGATTTTAGGAATAGAATTTAACGAAACAATTAAAGTAAATTGAAGGGGTTGATAACTAGTGTCAAATGGGGGATTGGATTTGTCAACTAACAACTATGAAAATAGGGGATTAATCAATTAGAGTGGGATCCTTGGGGATGTGATCGATTAATTGCCAATTTCTCTATACGAGTGATTACTATTTACCGAAACCTTTGAATCTTAGTGGGTAGGCTAGGCTTTAGATGTAACAGCCATCTATCGATCAACTAATACGACTCAAGCGAGTTCTCTCGAACCTCGACAAGCATAACAATTATGAACAACCCAAAACCTCAATTAACCTACTCTCTGTAGCTAGATTGGTATGATCGAATTAAGACTCACTTTCTCAAGATAAATCCATAACAACCCAATCACTACAATCATCAATTGATAACTTTAATTCTAAAACCTCTTTCTCAAGCAAGCATAGAATACTAGACAAGAACAGTATTTACAACTACAATTCATGAATTAAAACTCAGTTATCAATCGAACCCACTTCTAAACAACAATTAAATTAGTAATTACTAACACACATAAGCTAATTGAGACAATTAATCACATAATCACACCCCCAAGAATAGAGGTTTTAGCCACACATTATAAAAAGCAGGAAAATATTACCAACTATGTTCTCCATCATATGGATAACAAAATTCTAGTCTTCACAATACTTGAAATTCAATTAAAATCAAAACCCAACTTAAAATTCTACTCAAAAACTCCAACAACAACGTTTGGGATCATAAACTCAAAGTTAGAACTCTCAAACACTCAGAATATTCACTCAAAATTTCGGAAGTCCTTTTCATCATTTAAAAATTCATATTTATACTCTTCCAGATTTTCAGCTTTTGGACCAATCGGTGGAATAAGTTGAGTATCGCCGACATGCGCCAAGTGTCTCTCTTCATCGCCTTCCTGACTTTCCTCTTAACCATTTAACTTCTGTAACTTAAGGCGAGAAAGGTCCTTGTCACCGATCCATTCAGAGGTTCGCCAAAATGCCATTTCCATCGCCGAGTTGGCTTTTCCCCAGGGCTGGCACGTTGTAACTTTTGGCGAGCTGAAGTACCACTCGGCGAGTCGCCGAGTGGTCTTGGAAATCGTCAACTTTTCTTGTCTTCATCTTTTTCAGCTTTTCCACTCCTTTTAGCCAAGTAATGTCCCTACCTTGCTCTTTTGCCTTCATTACTGCAAATTAACACTTAAACATCAGTTTAGAGCATAAAATAGGCATTGAGGACACTAAAACAATGAATATTAACCCCTAAATGAGTCGAAATCTCAAACACGTCAACATCCCCAACTTAAACTTTTTCTTTTCCTCTAGTAAAACACAAGATCAATTAGTTCAATAGAGATGTCTACAAATAGTGCTACTCAGGACTTAACATGAATGCACACGAGAGGTCGAAACTACCCATTCAATGTTCAATTGTGGACTACAGGTTTCAAACTGTGACTAGCCATCATCAAATAGAACTCAAGCTCACAATGCTTGTTTCAAATGCAAATTCAGGCTCAACAAAAGCATTTGAAGGCCCTCACAACAAGAATGATTCCATACTCACAAAAAGATCATCAAGTTTTCAGAAATTAGGAATCAAAAGCAACTCTCACACTCCCAAAGATAAACACATGCAGGATTCTACCTATAGGCTTGCCCGTATTTTCCAATGAACATGACTTTCAGCTCACTCAAGATCACGAAGGTCTTTCAAGGCTTGTAATGGGGCTAAGGGTAAAGGTATGATCATTTTGGTTTAGTGACTTCTACCTTCATGAAGCATGGCCTGCATTTCACTTTTTTTCCTTCTCTTTCACTCTATTTGATTTTCATAATCCACCCTATGTTCTTTTAAGCATGACTCATTGAATACCCCATTTATTTTGTCCATTTCACAAACTTTATTTCAACAATTCTTTTCATTTTTTATCTTTTTCTTCTTTCACTTTTCTCTTTTCTCTCTTTTTTTTTACATGGGGAAGTTCCATCTTTTTCAACATGATCCTTCAAGGGCGAATTTCTGAAGCTTCATAACTTTCTTCCTTTTTCACCATACCTCCAACTTAGCCTTTTGGCCTAAGTTGGCTATTCAAATGGACCAATACTTCATGAAGATTTTAGGCAGGAAAGAAAGAGGTAAAATGTTTGTTCAACTTTCATCCAAAGAAAAGGGTAGGCTCAAATGGTGTCAAGCAAGGTTTAAACTCTCACTAGGTGATCACAAAGGGGTATAATAACAATTTGGTTCACTCTTCACAAATTGTGCCTAAGATCATCTCTATCATTCATTTACATTAGTCGATTGGACTAACAGGGAAAGTTCTAGTTATTACCAAGCACATATTTCAAGGAAATGTCACAACACATGGCATTATCATCCCATCATCAAACAAGACTCTACAATTTTCAGCTTGCATGCAACGATCATCACAAGAGGTCAACTCAACAACCGGCTAGTCACAATGAGATGCTAAGAGTTCACATATGACTTATGCAACTTAAATTTTCCTCATTGGAACCTCACACACATATCGTTCAATCAAGAGAACTATGCAAGTCATCGGTATTGATCATAACATACACTCAAAATTTCAAGAGAACAGCCACATTCACAAACATCAAGGGGTGGTAATTTTTAATTCGGTTCAAACCCAACATTAACATTAAAATCAATGGATCAAAAAAAATATATACCAAAAAAATCCATCATTTACACAAACACATAAACAACAATAATATCCATAAAACAGCCTAAAAGAGGTAGGTATGGAAATACCTCACCCCGTCAAACTAAACTAGCAATTGTCCTCAAATGCAAAGAAATTAAAAAAAAAATCAAGACAGAAAACTGAGAAAGAGTAAAACTCCCCTTATCAGGCTAAGCCTGTGGTGAACTCTGCATGTCGGTGACTCCCTCAGTCAGGGCATCAATACCCGGCTCTACACCATCCTTTGATGTAACACTCCGGAAACTAGTAGGCTAAACTAGAGCTTGACGTGAGGGTTAGAGTCACAGATATAACTCCCTAAACTTAAAAAATGAAGGGTTCTGGGTTAGAACGTCAAGGTACGACCCCCCAAGGACCAACAAAGGGTCCAACCAAACCACGATTGACAGCACACTCTGTGGGTCCACCCACGGCCTGTGGGCGTGGTCTCATGGGTGAGGAAGTGTGTGGTCTTAGGCGGTTAAGTGAGGACCTTATGGAACTTTTCAGAATTAATTAGGGGTTAAGTAGTGTCATTTTAACCTTAGTTAGACCACCTATATAAAGCCTTTATACCCCTAAATTCATTGATCCTAGTCATTATTTTAATTCACCAAAAAGAACCCAGTTCCCTCTAAAAAATGCTCTCTCTAGAAAGTGAAGAAGAAGAAGAAGAAGAGAAGCAAGCTAGGTCAAATCAAGACTCCATTGTTGCAAGCTTTGTTAGGCTTTATAATCAAGGTATGATAGATTATTCATTAATGGATTATTCCATCCATGAATCCCCCTAGAATTCCCCCAATTGTGAAGATGAAATCCCCAATTCAAGTTAAGGTCCCTTCCAATATTATGGGGTATGTTGATTAGAATCCAATTGAGTGGATATTGATTATTTATGATTGAATTAGTAGTGAATCATGTTATTATGATGAAATTACATATCTCCTATGTCTAACCCTAGTATAATTGATCAACTAGAAGTAATGTGGGATTATGCCTTGAAAAGGGAAATTGAGGATTTAGAGATGATCTTCAAGGGTTGATGATGTGTGTAGTAATTGCTTGAGAGTAAAAGTATGTAGACATGAATTGAATTATATTGAAGTCTTATATGTTGGATCATGATGAGTAAATGTTGGTTTCAAACCTTTATGATGATATATGATAAGAATTTCTTAAAAATGAAGCTTGTGACTAGAATGTCTTGTGATCTAGCTATCTATGATGATTGTTTGAAGTAAAGCCTTGAGCGTAACGCTTGTAGTTATAAATATTTATTTCTAGGGCTTGAGAGTAAAGCTAATATGTTCAATTATAAATGTAAAGGCTTTGAGAGTGAAGTCTATATGGGTAAGGTAGTCCTTCATCCATGGAGTCCCTCCAAGTTCAATTTCAAAACTAGTAATTCTCTAAAAGTTAGGGTTTGACTCCAAGTTCGTGGATTCCCTTCAAATTCGTTTATAATGATTGAATTATGATTGCTTATGTATAAATTGATGATCTTATATAGTCTTATGTAGAATTTCCCAAGAACCCATAAAACCCCCATATTTCTCAATTGTGATCTTGTCATGTGGGTTTGTTGATGATAGAAGAATGTTATGAGATTACGTATGTAGTAATTGAGTTAATTGAATTATGATTATATCCATGTCTAATGTACTGAATTCTAGATATGTTAATTGAATATGACCTTTGATCTTTTAAGAACACTTTGAGAATAAAGTGATTATGATTATGATGCAATTATTGTATTGTTGAAAGGATACTCTCACATACACACTTATGCATGACTATGAATTAAGTGTCCATGATTATGATAATGTTGTTGTGTTGATTGAAAGGTTATTCTCATGAACACATAATGAACATGATGTGAAAGGTTTCCTCACATAATGATGATTCTAAGGTTGAAATACTATTCTCACCTAATTGAATCTATATGTAGACATGGACGGTGAAAGGTTATTCTCACGCATGATCTAAGAGCTATCCTAATGAACTAAGTTGGGTTGATTGTCAAAGACACCCCTCCATAAAATGAGTTATGTCTTAATATATACTCCGTGAGATTAATACTTAGCACCGAGTGGATATTGAATATAAGATGGAAGCTCTTCTGTCAGAAAGGTTGGGTTTCTAGAAGCAATCCCATGAGATGGAAGCTCTTCCGTCAAAAAAGTTGGGTTTCTAGTATCAATCTCCATATTTAGCTAATGGATCCACCCGAGCTAACAAACCATGGTCCTACCTTAGGCAAATGGGACAACCCTTTTCAGTGTGGGTAACACCGGATTCCATGTTAAGCTCACATGGTCTATGTCGGTTAAGGCTTATTCCCACACAATAACAATGTGAACAAGAAAATGAATGATGGCCTAAAGAGATTTACTTAGCATGTGTCAGATTTATGGGGTCTTATTCATGCATTGCACAAGCAAGCTTTAAGGTTGGTTATGAAGTGTTCCTTTTATGATGATTATGACTATGTTGATTATGGTTATGACTTATACTTTTCCACTATGACTATGATGAGGTTTTAAAAGAGGGACTAGTCCCCAACCAATGAGTATGTATGATTGCCTAAAGTGGTACTTAGTATGGATGGGATTATGGGGTCTTATCTATGCATTGCACAAGTATGACTTGAAGCTACTTATGAAGTGTTTCTCTTATATCGTGTATGCTTAGCTTGGATTGTTGTTATAGTTGCCTTCCTTGATATGTTTGAGTAAAGGTGAAGATTCCCTTGTCTATGATAAATAAGCTAAGGATGAGATCAAAAGATGGTAAGTATGATTATGATGGCCTATAAGGGATACTTAGTGTGGGTGAGATTATGGGATCTTATCCATGCATTGCACAAGTATTACTTGAGGTTACTTATGAAGAGGTTCTCTTATGCTATGAAGATTCAAGTATGGACTATGCTTATGAATATGATATATCTCCTATGTTTATGGATTTTGCCATATGTTGACTCATGTTTAGATTATTTCTATGTTCGAGATTATGCCTATGACTATGTTATTATCTCTTATGCATATATCTTATGTCTTATGTTGACTAACACTTACGTTATGCTCTTATGATGTTATGCTAGCTATCATATTTAGTACATTTTGTACTAACGTATACTCTTGCCTACATTCTTATGAAATGTAGGGTCCGGTGATATTGAGTTCTATTCCCATGGTTAGGTTCCTAGTAGAGCAAGAAGTTGAAGATTGGTGAGTCCTCATAGCATTCGAGGATATAGTCACCATTTCCTTTATGTTCTTTCATTTTATGTTTTAGACTTTTGTATGGGCTACGTTTCAAATATTATCATGTATTAGATGGTTTGAGACAAAGTGTTATAGACGTCCTCTTGCTTTTATAAAACTTTTATTGTATGGAAAAAGTTTTAAAATTCCCTCATCATTTCTATTGATTTATGTTATGATATGCTAAGTGGCTTGTATGAGGTCCTTCGGGGTCTTTTACGCCATGTTACATCTAGGGTGTACCCCTGGGTCGTGACAAACTTGGTAATCAGAGGACAAGGATTAGAATGATTCTAGGATGTCTCAAAACCACGTCTAGTAGAGTCTTGTTCATAAGTGTGAAGCGCACCACATTTATGAATGAGAAGCTATTAGATGATTAGGAAAATTTACTTCTTCATTCTCTAAGTTGTGCGATAGAGTTTTAACTCTATGAGGTCTTTCTCCTAAGATTAAGGCTAAGAGAAAAGAGGACAAGCAAGCTCCTCTTAGTGGTTCGGGTGCGAATTCTCCTAAGAAAATAGGTTTTATGCACTTAAAGCTAGAGGTGATGAAGAGTGTGCTCACGATGTGGATCCCGGTATGTTGATAGCTTTTTAATTAATGTTTGTGATTTGCTATATTTTTTATGTTGTCATTTTGTGATGTTTGGTTGCACTCCTATTATGCTTCTTTGTGATTGTAGAACTCGTATAGTAAAAAAATTGTTAGTTCCCGAATGACCCTATCCGAGAGTGGAAGGGGGAAATTCTATGTCATAAGTTTGGATTATGTCTTGTCTTGAAAATGTCTTTGAGGGTTGCATGTACCACCTATTTGAGGTCAGGGAGAAGAGTTCAAGTGTTGACCAACTCCAAAGAGTTAGTTATCTTTTAAAATTGATCTTAAGTATAGTCATTATGAGTAGGGTGTTTAAATAATACCTAGATGTGTTTGGCTAGTAGACTCTACCAAGGGTGGTTATTATGGCTTAAAAATGGTTTCGGATCGTCTTATGTGTTAAAATTGAAAGTTAAGCAATGTCTTGATCCGGCCTTGGTAGAATTGAAAGATACGGTGCTTAGAGAGTCCGTTTAGGCTTTCTCCCAAGGAGGAGATGGTGTGCCGAGGTGACAAGGTCAATGTGTGATCCTAGTATTTGTGACTTGTGCTTACTTGAAATATCCCACCCATGAAGGGTGTAGTGAGTTTAGTATGAAAGGGAAGTTTAGTCCCCATTTTGTAGGCCCATGAGAGATCTTGAGGCATGTGGTTAGGGTGCTTATGAGTTAGCCTTGTCTGGTGAGTTGGCATAGGTGTATCCGGTTTTCCATGTCTCTAAGTAGAAAACTGTGTTCGAAGATCCGACACCCCTAGTTCCCTTAGAAGGTAGGGAGTAGATGAAAGTTTTTCCTACAAGGGAAAGTTCCTTGTGATTAGGTCTTTATGTGAATTCATGTGTGTTTATGTGTTGCCATGATTTATTTATACGCATGTTCATGAAAGTTTGTGATTTAGAAAATGAGTTAGCATGATTATTTTCCAGATGTTGTAGTGCATTGAGTAGAGTTGCCTATAGAACTTCAGGATATGAATAGATGAGCATGCCTTAGTTCGGAGTTGAAAGATTCCTGCTTGATTGCATGCTTTTTGAGAGTAAAATTGCATATAGACTCCATGAGTGTATGTTGAGCATGTTTTAGTTTAGAGATGGTAGTTCCTCCGTGAACATGATTAGTTATGAGAATTTCATGCATTTTGGGTTGTTAGATGTAGTTCCTACTTCCTTGTGTTGCATTGAGTATGTTTAGCTTGGAGATGAAGTTCCTCCTTTGATTTATGTGCATTTAGATGAGTTGCATGCATGATGGGTTGGTAGTCTAGAGTCGTGACCTTAAGAAATGCCTAGAATGTCATTCGACGACGACTGTTCCCAAGGGGGAGATATTGTAACACCCCAGAAACTAGTAGGCTAAACTAGAGCTTGACGTGAGGGTTAGAGTCACAGATATAACTCCCCGAACTTAAAATGAAGGGTTCCGGGTTAGAACATCAAGGTACGACCCCCCAAGGACCAACCAAGGGTCCTTGAGGAGGACCCTAAATTCTGCCCCAAAACAGTGACCCATTGATGAGTCCGAGATTTGGACTCATTTAGGGCTTTGTTTTGATAGATTTAGTGTCCTCAAATAATTTATGATAAACTGATGTTAATGCCTTGATTTTCAGGTATATGGATTGAGGAGCAAAGCAAGGACACTAACAGGCAAAAAGGAACAAAACAAGTTGAAGAAATGAAGAAGGGCGAGCCTGAAGATCGCCAAGAGCACTCGGTGTGTCGCCGAGTGGCTAATCTCACCGCCTAAAGTTCCAGTGTGCCAAGCCCTGAAGGAAGAAACCAAGTCGGCGGCGAAAAGGAGCATTTAGCGAATCACCGAGTCATTCCAGTGTGCCAAGCCCTGAAGGAAGAAACCAAGTCGGCGGCGAAAAGGAGCATTTAACGAATCACCGAGTCGTTCTGCGAAGCAAAGATAGATCGCCCAAAGTTACAGACCTCGAGGATGCTGAATGCTATGGCGAAAAGGCAATGAAAGATGTCAAAGGGTGACTCGCCGAGTGGTTTGGCGAGCCCGACTTACTTCGCCGATTGGCCCTTCGTGGCTTATTTTCGGCGACTATAAATTACATTTTGAACATTAATTTATAAAATGAAATTTTTTAGTATCTTTTTTTTATCTATCTTTTGACATCGAATTTAGTCTAGAACAGTTTTCTCTTGAGTTCTCTTAGTAGACTTGAGGGTTTTTAGACTCAACTTGGAGATTTCACAAGTGGGTTTCTAATTTTCTTCGAATTAGAGCATTGTAAAGCTTAAATTCCTCTTACCCAGTTGATGGCTAATCTATTCAGTAACGATTTTTATCTTTTTATGATTTTCGGCTAAAACCCCAATTCTTGGGGTGTGATCATGTTATTATGGGTTGAATTAGTGTATGGGTATTGCTAATTACTAGTTTAAATGCTATTTTGAAGTGGGTTTAATCATTAGCTGTGGTTTAATTTATGAATTGTAGTTGCAAATGCAGTTCTAATTTTGTGTTCTTAGCTTGCTTGAGAGAGAGGTTTTTGAACCAAAGTGTTTGATTAATGATTTGTATGTATTGGGTTGATTTGGGTTCAGCTCGAAAGAGTGAATCCTAAGCCCAATCCTACCTATCTTGCTCGAGAGAGACGATGCATTAAGGTTATGGGCTGTTCTTAATTGCTATGCTTGTTGATGTTCGAGAGAAATTGCTTGAAGCGGAATAGATGTTCAAGAGAAAGCTATTTCAATTATAGTCTAGCCTACCCATTTATTTTTGGCTATTTACTAGTAGTTTCAATTACCCATATATTGAAATTTGCCTATAATCGATCACATCCCGAGAATTTCTCTCCTTATTGTTATCTCATTGCTATTTGACTGATTGTAGTTGATAATCTGGAAAACCCAAAAACCCCCATTTGACATTCGTGTCACCCTTTTTATTTGATATGTCTTTTTCCGATAATATCTATTCCTATAGCTAGTTAGATCACATTTGCACTTCTTAATTGAATTTGAACATGTACCGCTCTCTGTGGGATTCGACCCCAACTCATTTGTTGGGTTTTATACTTCTTAACGATTGTTTTCACCTAGAATTGGATGAGGTGTGCTTGAAACGTTAATCAAAATAGCCCCGCTGCCGGGGAGTGGTGTTGTTTAAAATTCTTTTATTGAAGTTGAATTGTGATCTTTGTAGTTATAGTTGAATCTACTTATTTTTGGTTTTGGTTTTTTGTTGCTTGTTAAAACAAAGGTGGAAATGAGCATTAATGGAAGTAATGGTAGCCAAGTGGGCCACCTAGATGATGTTGGCAACCTCAACGATGTCAATGACCCAGCCCAAATGGGTGGTGTTGGGGTCATCCGTTTGCCTCCAGCTGAAGGGAACGCTGTATTTCACATCACAAGCACTATGCTTCAGCTCCTTCAACTGAAAGGTTTGTTTGGTGGGCTAGCTCATGAGGATCCCCATGAGCATATCAGAAATTTTGTTGATGTCTGTGGACCGTTCTCATTTAAGAACATATCTCAAGAATCAGTCCGATTGAGGTTTTTCCCATTTTCTCTAATGGGAGAGGCAAGCAAGTGGTTGGCTGAGCTGCCAAGAGATTCTATCACTTTGTGGGACGAACTTATTACTGCATTCCAAGTGCGATTCTTTCCCCCTTCGAAGATGATGACTCTTAGGGATATTATCCAAAGCTTCAAGCGTTTTGAAGGTGAGCCAATCCATGAGACTTGGCTGAGGTTTAAGAAGATGGTGCTGCAATACCCAACTCATAGACTCCCCGATAATGTGCTGCTGCAATATTTCAATAGAAGCCTCGATTCGGTGAACAAGGGAGTGGATGACCAACTTTCTCCGGGTGGTTTAATGCAACAGCCCTATGCGATAGCTTGCCAACTCCTTGATTGCATGACTAAGATAAACAAGGCATCGTACACTCGAGAAGACCAAGTCTCTCCTCTCACTTATAAATTGACAAAAGAACAAATCAAAAAAAATCAAGAGAGAGACCAGAACATGGCTAAAATGATGACGCAGCTGGATATATTGGCTAAGAGAGTCATGTGTGCTGGTTCAAAGAGTGTAAATGTTGTGGGTGTTTGTTGAGTGAGCCCTGATTATGAAAGGTTTGAAGCTCTGTACAACGAGGAAGTGAACTTCCTAGACAACCAAGGAGGAGGTTATCGTGCTAACTACCCAAGGCCAGGTGGTAATCAAGGTTGGAATAGAGATGAGGGCTGGAGAGACCGTGACAGAGAGTGGCGTGATCGTAACGCCTCTTGGAAGGAAAGAGAAAGGGAGAAGGATAGGTATGTGCCTCCCCATGAGCGTCAAAAGCCCAAAGATTCTGAGGGTGGCTGTATGGAAGACATGCTCTCACGCATTCTTAACAGGATTGAAGGGTTCGATAAAGTGTTGAAGGAAATGAAGGAAGATGTATCGACTCTAAACCAGACGATGACCTCTCATTCCATCTGTATGAAGCAGCTGGAGACCCAAATGGGTCAAATTTCGTCTCATCTAAACCAAAGACAACTAGGGGGGTTGCCTAGTGATACTATGGCAAACCCCAAGAATGAAGCTTGAATGGGTATTTTCATCATGTCACGATGTTAAATAAGGCGCTTCTTGGGAGGCAACCCAAGTTTTTGATTTTTTTAATATTGCTTTTGAATAACGGGTGTTGATTGTGCAGGTTGGAAAGTGGAGTGTGTTTGAGAATGTGCAGGTTGGCGAGCCAAGAGTCCAGTCAGCGACTTGCCGAAGAGGTCGGCAAGCCCAATTTTGTCCGCCGCTTGGACCCCCAAATTAGCTGGAGGTCCTGTAAAACTCGGCAAGGTAAATCACCACTCGGTGCATCGCCGAGTGGTTCGGCGTGATCGACTAATACCGTCGAAAGGGCCACAAACTGAAAGGTTTTAAAAGGCCAAATGGTTTAAAATTTCAAAATCCTTCATATTCTCTCATTTCTAACCCCATAATCTCACACCCGCACTTTTGATTTCCCGTATTATTGCTAGTTTATTTGCTTTTTGCTCTTGATCTCGTGTTTGGATTTGGATTACATTGCCACCTAGCATATTAAATTCTTCATTCGACATAAAGGTTGGTTTTTCGAACCCCAAACTCTAGATTAGTAGTTGAACTCGAATGCCTTTGATAATTTAGTATTGATGTGTGCTGGGCCTGTGTTGAAATTGTGTTTGATGCGTTGTTGTGCCTATTTTGTGTTTCGTAATTGTGCCGATTTTCTTAAAATGATGAATTCCTATGCTTAATGCATTCAAATCGACTTTAAATTATAGGGTTGCGGTTATTTTGTGTTGGGTCTAGTTGGTGAAGTCTAAGTAACCCCGAGTTGTGCCAAATGAAGTAATTTGCCCGATTATGGAGAGTTTGACTCCATTCCTAAGGGTGAAAGTCGTCGAATGGCCAATTTTGGCCAAATCGGGGGAAGTCTGAGTACCCCGAAAGCATGGGTCTTATGGGTCTGGTCCTAATTGCATAGTGTAGATGTTTGATTTTGGTTTCAGGGGCTGTGGGCTTGATTTTCGAAATCGGGGTGGAAAATTGGCACGTTCAGCAGTTTGGCGAGCTGGGTCGAGCTCGGCGACCGGTACGGCGGTTCGCCAACATCCCCCTTTGATCGCCTTTATGTTCATTATTTGGCTAGTTGGAGTCTGTAACTTTCGGCGGGAAGCCTGAGCTTGCCGAAAGGTCCCTTTGATCGCCCATTCTGTAACCCTAACCCCTAAAATGCACTGTAATATTCGGCGGGATAGTCTTTGCTCGCCGAGATGCGTCGGCGATTCACCAAAGGGCCCTGAGTGTCGCCAACATGCCTTATTTCTGAGAACTTTTTGAGTTGTTCCTTTCAGCGAGCCCGATCTGGCTTGCCTAAGTGACTCCGCGACTGGTTCGGCGAGTCTTTCTGCAACCTTATTTCTACATATATTTCTTGACATTTTTCTAACTCTTCCTAATTTGTTTTGCAAATATGGCTAGGACCAATTGGGATGAAAGTGGCATGCCACCCCGCAAACGAGCACGGGGCATCATGATAAATGAGGGAGATGTTGCTACCAATGAAAAGGGCAAGAAAGAACCTCCAAAGGGAGGCAAAGGAAAGGGCCAAGAGCCCGCAGATGAGAGACCGAAGCACAACTCCAACAGTGATGGGGATTCTTTTGAGTCTCAAGCCTCATTTTCTGAGCCTGAGGATGAGCAGTTACTTCAGTCCCGGTGAGCATAGATTCGTGCAAGGGTTCGCCAAGATCCGTCTAGGATCCCAGAGTCTACACCTCCGGCTGATGATACAGTGCCAGCTCCGGCACAGATGGTGGTTCCAGCACCACCAGTTCAGGGTCCTCCTCCCCAGTGACTAAAAAGGTTAAAGGCCGAGGGACTGAGGATCATTCTCGAGGAGAAGCGATTGTCCACGGATGTAGTAGTGGACAGGTACCCGAATGTATGGGACACTCTCCAGTGTCACCGATTTGATATCTTCACCAGGCCCCGTGGCCCATATATCCCCACATGGGTCCGGGAATTTTATACAGCCTACAGTGACCTAGTGCCCAAAGGAAAGAAGAAGGCTAGTGCCTTCCGACCGGTAGAGTCTGTGATGGTCCGAGGGAGGATGGTGAGATGCAGCAGCGATGACATCAATACTGTATTTGATAGGGCTGTAGGTGTTGAGCATGAGTACCAGAGGTTGATCACTTCACAGACTTTGGATGACATAAAGGGCTGGCTAGCTCCCCTCATTTCTGACACCACCCCGAGGTGGATTGAGCCCGGAGCACCTATTGAGAAGAAGGATCTGAACATAGCAGCTCGGTACTGGTTTGGATTCATTAGCAGCTATATCATGCCGTCGAAGAACGAGTCCATTCTCCACCACCCAAAGACGGCCTGTCTCAACTCTCTTATGTCCAGGAAGAGTCTAAACTTAGGATTAATCGTAGAGCAGGAGATGGCCATGAGGGCCAAACAGTGCCAGACGTCCCTGCCCTTCCCAGTGCTTATTACGGAGTTATGTCATCATGCTGGAGTTTCTCGTGACGAGAAGAGGGATATCGAGGTCACTCCCATATCCTCCCCCGACATTCGGTGCACAGAGGCCGAGTACACACGGGATGAGGTGGATAGGAGGAGAGCAGCTCCGGTGGATACATCCCCGGAGGTGGACATTGATTCTATACCTGCAGAGGCATCTTTGGCTACTCCGACCTCCGGGCCTTCAAGTACATCCACTTCCACTTTCACTCCTTCCCAGGCCCCAGGTTCTTCTACTGCTTCAGGTTCCACTGCCTCCAGGCCTCCAATCACTCAGGCCATGCTCCTCAAGATGGGGCACCTAGCCCATTTTGCCGATGTGCGGGCTTCCCAACTAGAGGTCTAGGTGCCCTAGATGATTGAGCGAGCCATCACACCTGCACTCACACCTCTCCAGGCTACCATTGATGCTCTCACTGCGAGAGTAGTTACTTGTGACAAAGGACAGGGGGTGACTACCGAGATCATGGTTTTGAAAGCCGAGGTTACTGAGCTTAGGAAGGTTATGGATTATCTTAAGTCCACAGATTTCACTTCGCTATTTTGGTCAGTTGAGATCCCCGAGGATCCAAATATTGAGATGCCAGCCCGTGCCGAGTTACCTTCGGCTACTACCGGAGACGATATCATGGAGGATGTTGCTGCTAATGAATCTGAGGCTGAGAGCGATGAGGAGCAGCTTGAAGAGCCAGATGCTGCCGTATATGATGATCCGGCACACCTAGAGGGTGCCATGATTGAGAGTGCCCGACAGGCCTCCTTGCGGGATATTTCTATGGCAGGCTCCACTGGAGCTAGTGTTGCTGCTACTCCGGGGACTGATGCCCAGACCCAGAGTACTACCCCGGGCACTGATGCCCAGACAGATGGATCGACTGTGTAGACAGGATCATTCTTTACCTCCCTCTCTGTCGTTTTTATTGATTTTTGTTGTTTTAGTTGCATTTGAGGACAACTATTTTTCTTTTGTGGGTGGGGTGAGGTATTTCCATACCTACCTCTTGTGTTTTGATTTTTTGGTGAATATTGGGTTTTATGATCTATATATGTGTTTTGATTTCAATTTTGTGGATGTTTGAGCTTGTGGCTCCTTGTTTTTAATGAAAATGATTTTGACCTATTTTTTAAAAAAATATAAAATTGTGCCGCCTCTTCTGTGTATGAATGTGGTTGTTCTTGTGCAAATTTGAGTATCGGTTATGATCAATACCGATGACTTGAATGGTGCTCTTAATTGAATGAAATGAATGTGCGGCTACGATGAGGCCAATGAAGCTGCATAGACAATGTGTGAACTTTTAGCATCTCGTTGTGACTAGCCGTTTATCGAATGAGCCTCTTGTAAATAATATTGCACACTAGCGAAAGTGTGGAGTCTTGTTTGATATTGGTGCCAATGCCTTGTGTGTTGAAATTACTTTGAACAATTGTGTGATGACACCTAGAATTTGCCCCGTTGGTCCGGTTGACTAAGTGATGCAAGCACTTGATATGATCTTAGGCAATGATTTTGAAGAGTGAGACAATTTGACAATATACCTCTTTTGTGGCCAACCTTGTGAGATGTGTGAACCTTGCTTGAACCCCCTTGAGCCTTATCCTTTTCATGGAAGACACTTGAACAATCGTGATCCCTCTTTATCCATCTACCCATAACTTTCATGAAGTGTAGTTTGTGTGAATAGCCAACTTAGGCCAAAAGCCTAAGTTGGGGGTATGGTGAAAAGAGAACGAAAATCAAGAAGTGTGAAAAATCCCCCTTTGAGTAATGGTTTTGAAAAATATGGAACCCCTCCATATATAAAAAAAAAAAAGAGGAGAAAGAAAAGAGAAAAGAAGCAATGAAAAAAGAATGAAAAAGTTGTGAAATAAGTGATGAAAATTGCAAAAGAAATGGGGTGTCCAGTAATTCATAAGAAGTTGAATAATGGGGTGGATTATGAGCATGTTTGAAATGTTAAAGAAAAGGAGGAATGTGATGTTCAAGCCACACTGCATGAGGGTGAAAGCCACTGAGCCTAAATGACCATAAAAGCCTTGAAAAGACCTTTGTGATCTAGAGTGAGCTGAAACGAGTGTTGATTGGAAAATAAGACCAAACCTATGGGTGAAGTCATGCATGTGTTCATTTTTGTGAGTGTGAGAGGTGTATGTTATTCCGGAACTTTAAATTGCTGAGAAATAGTGTGTGAATATTGAATCATCTTTGTTGTGAGGGCATTTGAGTACCTTTGTTGAGCTTGAACTTACTTTTGAAGCAAGTATTGTGAACTTGAGCATCTTTGGTAATGGTGAGTCACAATTTGAATCTTTGAGTGCACAATTGATCATTGGATGAGTAAATTGAGCCTTGTTGTGTGCATTCATGTTGAGTCTTAAGCAGCACTTTTTTAGACATCCTTTTTGAACTGCTGATCTTGAGTTTTACTTGAGGACAAGCAAAAGTTTAAGTTAGGGGTGTTGATGAGTTCAAGATTTGGACTCATTTAGGGCTTTGTTTTGATAGATTTAGTGTACTCAAATGCCTAATTTATGCTATAAACTGATATAAATGCCTTGATTTTCAGGTATATGGATTGAGGAGTAAAGCAAGGACACTAACAGGCAAAAAGGAACAAAACAAGCTGAAGAAATGAAGAAGGGCAAGCCAGAAGATCACCAGGAGAACTCAGCGTGTCGCCGAGTGACTAATCTCACCGCCTAAAGTTCCAGTATGCCAAGCCTTGAAGGAAGAAACCAAGTCGACGATGAAAAGGAGCAGTCGGTGAATCGCAGAGTCGTTCCGCGAAACAAAGATAGATCACCAAAAGATACAGACCTCGAGGATGCTGAATGCGAAGGTGAAAAGGCGATGGAATAGGTCAAAGGGCGGCTCGCCAAGTGGTTTGGCGAGCCCGACTTACTTCGCCGTGTGGCCTTTCGTGGCTTATTTTCGGCGACTATAAATTACATTTGGAAAAGTAATTTATAAAATGAAATTTTTTTGTATCGATTATTTATCTATCTTTTGACATCGAATTTAGTCTAGAACAGTTTTCTCTTGAGTTCTCTTAGTAGACTTGAGGGTTTTGAGACTCAACTTGGAGATTTCACAAGTGGGTTTCTAATTTTCATCGAATTGGAGCATTGTAAAACTTAAATTCCTCTTACCTAGTTGATGGCTAATCGATTCAGTAACGGTTTTTATCTTTTTATGATGTTCGGTTAAAACTCCAATTCTTGGGGTGTGATCATGTGATTATGGGTTGAATTAGTGTATTGGTATTGCTAATTACTAGTTTGAAAGCTATTTTTAAGTGGGTTTAATCATTAGCCGTGGGTTAATTTATGAATTGTAGTTGCAAATACAGTTCTAATTTTGTGTTCTTAGCTTGCTCGAGAGAGAGGTTTTTGAACCAAAGCTTTTGATTAATGATTTGTATGTATTGGGTTGATTTGGGTTCAACTCGAAAGAGTGAATCCTAAACCCAGTCCTACCCATCTTGCTCGAGAGAGAAGATGCATTAAGGTTATGGGTTGTTCTTAATTGCTATGTTTGTTGATGTTCGAGAGAAATCGCTTGAAGCGGAATAGCTGTTCGAGAGAAAGCTATTTCAATTATAGTCTAGCCTACCCACTGATTTTTGGTTGTTTACTAATAGTTTCAATTATCCGTATATCAAAATTTGCCTATAATCGATCACATCCCGAGAATTTCTCTCCTTATTATTATCTCATTGCTATTTGACTGATTGTAGTTGATAATCTGAAAACCCAAAAACCCCCATTTGACATTCATGTCACCCCTTTTATTTGATATGTCTTTTTTCGATAATATCTATTTCTATAGCTAGTTAGATCATATTTGCACTTCTTAATTGAATTTGAACGCCTACCGCTCCCTGTGGGATTCGACCCCAACTCATTTGTTGGGTTTTATACTGCTTAACAATCGTTCGCACCTAGAATTGGATGAGATGTGCTTGAAAAGTTAATCACCCATGAAAGGGACCCACGGCCCATAGGGGGATCCACGCCCCGTGGGTGAGGGGTCGGGGGTCAGGGTCCCAAAACAGGCCCCAGCCAACCAACCCACGATTGACAGCACACCCCGTGGGTCTACCCACGGCCCGTGGGCGTGGTCTCGTGGATGAGGCAGTGTGTGGTGTTAGGCGGTTAAGTGAGGACCTTATGGAACTTTACGAAATTAATTAGGGGTTAATTGGGGTTGTTTTAACCTTAGTTAGACCGCCTATATAAAACCTTTAGACCCCTAAATTCATTGATCCTAGTCATTATTTCAATTCACAAAAACAAACCCAATTCCCTCTCAAAAATCCTCTCTCTAGAAAGTGAAGAAGAAAAAGAAGAAGAGAAGCAAGCTAGATTAAGTCAAGACTCCATTGTTGCAAGCTTTGTGAGGCTTTATAATCAAGGTATGATAGCTAATTCATCCATGGATTCTTCCATCCATGGAGCCCCCTAGAATCCCCCCAACTGTGAAGATGAAATCCCCAATTCAAGTTAGGGTTCCTTCCAATATTGTGGGTTATGTTGATTATGAATCCAATTGAGTGGATATTGATTGTTTATGATTGAATTAATGGTGAATCATGTTATTATGATGAAATTACATGTCTCCTATGTCTAACTCTAGTCTAATTGATGAACTAGAAGTAATGTGGGATTATGCCTTGAAAAGGGAAATTGAGGATTTAGAGATGATCTTCTAGGGTTGATGATGTGTGTAGTAATTGCTTGAGAGTAAAAATATCTAGACATGAATTGAATTAGATTCAATTTCTTAAGAATGAAGATTGTGACTAGAATGTCTTGTGATCTAGTTATGTATGATGATTGTATGAAGTAAAGCCTTGAGGGTAATTCTTGTAGTTATAAATGTTGATTTCTAGGGATGGAGTCCCTCCAAGTTCAATTTCAAAACTAGTAATTCTCTAAAAGTTAGGGTTTGACTCCAAGTTCATGGATTCCTCTCAAATTCATTTATAATGATTGAATTATGATAGCTTATGTATAAATTGATGATCTTATATGGTTTTATGTTGAAATCCCCAGGAACCCATGACACCCCCATATTTCTCAATTGTGATCTTGTGATGTGGGTTTGTTGATGATAGAAGAATGTTATAAGATTATGTATGTAATAACTGAGTTACTTGAATTATGATTATATCCATGTCTAATGTAGTGAATTGTATATATGTTGATTGAATATGACCTTTGATCTTTGAAGGGAAAGATATGAGAATTATGCATGATTATGAGATTTATGAAAATGCTTTAAGAACACTTTGAGAGTAAAGTGATTATGATTATGATGCAATTGTTGTATTGTTGAAAGGCTATTCTCACAGACACACTTATGCATAACTATGAATGAAGTGTCCATGATTATGATAATGTTGTTGTGTTGATTGAAAGGCTATTCTCATGAACACATAATGAACATGATGTGAAAGGTTTCCTCACATAATGATGATTCTAAGGTTGAAAGACTATTCTCACCTAATTGAATCTATATGTAGACATGGACGGTGAAAGGTTATTCTCACGCATGATCTAAGATCTATCCTAATGAACTAAGTTGGGTTTATTGTTAAAGACACCCCTCTATGAAATGAGTTATGACTTAATAAGTACTCTGTGGGATTAATGCTTAGAACCGAGTGGATATTGAATATGAGATGGAAGCTCTTCCATCAGAAAGGCCGGGTTTCTAGAAGCAATCTCATGAGATGGAAGCTCTTCCGTCAGAAAGGTCTGGTTTCTAGTAACAATCTTCGTATCTCATAAACTACGTGCCCCCGTAGGATATTTAGTTAATGGATCTACCTAAGCTAACAAAGCATGGTCCTACCTTAGGCAACTAGGACAACCATTTTCGGTGTGGGTAACACCGGATTCCATGTTAAGATCACATGGTCTATGTTGGTTAAGGCTTATTCCCACACAATAACAATATGAACAAGAACATGAATGATGGCCTAAAGAGATTTACTTAGCATGTGTCAGATTTATGGGGTCTTATTCATGCATTGCACAAGTAAGCTTTAAGGTTGGTTATGAAGTGTTCCTTTTATGATGAATATGGTAATGACTTATGCTTTTCCACTATGACTATGATGAGGTTTTAAAAAAGGGACTAGTCCCCAAACAATGAGTATGTATGATGGCCTAAAGTTGTACTTAATATGGAGGAGATTATGGGGTCTTATCTATGCATTGCACAAGTATGACTTGAAGCTACTTATGAAGTGTTTCTCTTATATGATATATGCTTAGCTTGGATATTTGCTATAGTTGCCTTCCTTGATATGTTTGACTAAAGGTGAAGATTCCCTTGTCTATGAGAAATAAGCTAAGGATGAGATCAAAAGATGATAAGTATGATTATGATAGCCTATAAGGGATACTTAGTGTGGGTGAGATTATGGGATCTTATACATGCATTGCACAAGTATGACTTGAGGTTACTTATGAAGAGGTTCTCTTATGCTATGAAGATTCAACTATGGACTATGCTTATGAATATGATATATCTCCTATGTTTATGAATTTTTCCATATGTTGACTCATGTTTAGATTATCACTACAATATTTTAGGCCTACGGCCACACTAATTCTGGACAACGCTTTTAAAGTGTTGCCTAAAATACTTTTGGAGACGCTTTTAAAGCGTAGCCCATGTTTTTAATTTTTAGCTTCGATAATATTGGCAACACTTGTAAAGTGTACTCTTTAATGGTATAAGCTACACTTTATAAGCGTTGTTACAATATGATATAATTGGCAACAACTTTTTACATATATGGCCACACTTTTAAAGTGTCCTATTTTTATAATTGTAAAAAGAACTCATTACAATTGTGACCTTAATATTTTCACTAAAATATTAGATTCCCTCCTACATTTTTAACAATAAAACCTATTCTCCCTCCAATTTTTATTGGGCAAAAAAAATAATTAATAAAACATTAAAACTTGTTTTCCCCCAAATCAAAAAATATTTCGTCAAACTTTCCTCACTGAAGAACAATACGATTTTCTCTCACTGAAGAACATGAATACACTTTTCTGAAGAACTGAAGATTTCCCTCACAGATTTCCGTCAAACATTCCTCACAGATTCCTTGTTGAAGATTGAAGAGCTGAAGAACACGATTTTCCTCACAAATTCCTTGTTAAAGAGTTGTTCCGTCAGATGTCTTGTTAAAAATTGAACAAAATGCTTCACATATGAACACGCCTCACGTCTTAAAGCTTTAGGGTTGTTGGAATAGGGTTTATAAGGTAAGAAATTTTATCTTTGAAAGTCTAAATTTTAGCTTTAGGGTTTTGATATTCTTGTGTATCTCTGAAAATCTACATTTTAGCTTAGGGTTTTGATATTCTTGTGTTGTTGATACGATTTTTGTTGATTTTTGGGAGTCTCAATTTATTTATATTATGCTATTGTGCTCTAGTTTTGGTATTAGGGATCTGTGTATGAGTACTTTTGTTAGAGGAAATGTCGAGGGGTCCTTTTCTTGATAGTCATGGAGTCCAGGCTAGCTAGTGTGTATCTCGACTGATTGAGGGTAGTGGGTAACACTTATCACCAAGGCTTCGATAGATGTAAAGAATTAAGAGATCATATAGTGTTTTGGAAGATCTTGATTTTAGCTATGTGGTTCCTTTTTACTCTGTTGAGCAATGTAGTTGAAGTTGATTACTTATTTATCAACTTAATCACATTTTAATTATTTTCGATGGATTGATGTCGATTTGAACAAGGATGAACTCAAAATTAGGAAAGTTAAAATAGGGTGAAGGTAAGTTAGGATAAACTGAAGGAGAAAGAAGTTAGGAAGTGTCTCCTGGAAGTTTATACTTTGTTTATTATGAAACAACCTCTTATGGAACTCGATTACTCTTAAGTTCTGTTTCCATTTTTACTACTCTTATTTGCTAAAACATTTATGTTAAAAGGTTAGGGTGATGGATATATGTATGTAGCATTAATCACTAAATAAGTATAAATGGGCTCATTATCACAGGAGCTTCACTTGAGAATTTCTTGCAGTGCTCTGTGAAGTATAATAATATATTGTTCTTCACTAGGTTGGTATAGCTCAACTCCACCTGCTAACATTCTTTTCAAATTTCTATGTTACTGGCTATATGGTTGTATCTATATTCACTAAAGCGAGTGCAATTACGATGTATCCTTAACCCCAACAGATCTTGAACTTTATTTATGGTTTCCTCTTGTGATAACACTGGCTTAAAGGTTATAGTAGTTAACTGAGCATAAGATTAAGCATTGAAGAGGATGAGGGTACAATTTGAAGGTTTCACCATGAGATCTATGATGCGACTTGCAACTGTGTTGTGGTATATTGTTGTGGTATTGTAGTGGAAAAGATGTCATAAAATTTAGGCTTTATTAACTATTCTGGTGGATATGTCATTCATTTGGTGCATATACTATTTGGTCTTCTAATGGTTGGTTGTCTGTTAATGGTATTATTGATTATTCTGGTGGATATGTCATTCATTTGTCTTCTGGTGTAGCTGGTTTTACTGTTGCTTATTGGGTAAAGACACAACATTTTTCCCATCTTATCCTTGCTAACATGTTCTTATAGCTATAGAATTGTTCGGATATGTTTAAGACCAAAAGTTTTAAGGATACTTTTGGTGTACTAATTACCTAACCAGATAAATTTGTACACTATATTTATCAAACATGGTGAGAGTTCTAAAAAGATAACCTAACATAGTGAGAGTTTCTAAAATTTGCCATGTATCACTGATACAACAGTTCTGAAATTCTCTATGTATTAGTGATACAAGAGTTTCTGAAGTTCGTTATGTATCACTGATACAACAATTTGCTTTGTATCTGTTGTTGTATCAATGATATAGAAAAAATTTTAAAAACCGTTGTGTCACTAATACAGTATGTAATTTGAAAACTGTTGTATTACTAAGAAAGGAAATATAAAAAATTGTTGTATTACTAATACAAAGCGACTTTCATAAGCTATTGATACGTTGGTAATTGTCCAAACTAATGCTATGCTTGATAGTTAGACCTCAAACTATTGTTATTTCTCAAAAAAAATCCTTTTTTAAAAGTTGGCCGAACCAACACCATATAAAATGAAATAGACAGAAGGAATAAATGAACAAAGCGAAAGAAGAAACGAATGAGAAGGAAAAAAACTATAGCTCGCTTTTGAAGAGTAAACTTTCCTATGATGCTCTTGAAGTAAAATCAATGAACTCTTTTTAAAATCAGGTTTCCAGTAAATCTTATCACAGGACTCTGTTAAGCCATGAACACTTCTAGAGTCTTGAAAAATTTCACAACTTCTGCTTATTCACAGTCCTTCTAAAAGTAATAATTCACCCTTTAGGATCCAAGATTATAGCTAATCTTGCTTCAGGTCAGGGATTATTTAGAATAAATAAACTCTACGAAGCTTTAAGATTTTTGGTGTGATCAACTATCTATTATAGGATCATTGTAATGTTTGCTTGAATGTTTAAACATGGTAATAGATGTTTGATACTTCTCTGATTGGGTGTGCACAAGAATGAGATTTTAAAATTTTGGACTTAGTTTTAAAAAGCTCTAAAAGATTTTCACACTATATTGTACTTTTGGTCTTCTAAATAAAGTATTTGAACTTCTTTAAAATGTTGTTTACAACTTGAACCTGCTTCTGGATAGAATTTATTAATCTTGATTAGTTGATTTAAATTCCTTAGAGTTAGAGAGACGGTGAAACTCAGCTAAAGCTTGACCATTCGTAGGACTATGTTGTGTTTTTCTTGAATATGTTGAATTCCCTATGATTCTTACTATTCTTAGGATGATTTGATTGTCAGCCTTTTTTTATTTTGTTAAAACTTCTATTTGACTAAGTTTGTTAATTTTATGTGGTTAGATAACACTTGTAAGTAAATAAAATAAAGGAAAGTAGCATGAGCTACAAAATTAAAGAAATTGAAACAAGTTTTGAGCATTCATTTCACTGAAGTGTATAACTGATGAGTTTCCTATGTAAACCGTGCAAAACGAATTTGGTGATGAGTATTTAAATTCACTCACAAAAATTTAACTTTAATCATTTGAATTCCATTTATTTACTTTCTTTCTTAATTGTGTCTATCCTATTTATTTTACTTATTTTTCCTTGGAAGTATAATCAACATTCAAAAATATTTGTGGAGGATTCAAGGTTTGATTTGGCATAGCACAAGTGCCATGACTAGGTAAGAAAATTTTATCATCGCATAACAAATGATTCTGATAACTTACTCTTGACTTTTAAAACTTATTTGTGAAGTAGTTAATGATTTAATGATTGTTACTGAAAGATAAAATATTGATATCTTCTTCTAGGAATTCAAATATCCCATCCAAGGATTGGATGAATTTAGAAAGGTATTGCAAAGAGTACATCAGATGGTGTTGAATCATTCCTAGATTTTGCTTACTCTTATGGAGATCTTCAAGGAGAGGAAATTCAGTGTCCATGTGCAAAATGTTGTAATATTCGTTGGACTCGAAGGAATGTAGTGTATGATCATCTAATATGTTATGGATTTGTTAAAGGTTATACTAGATGGATCAATCACGGGGAATGGGATATAAAGTTGAATGTTAACGATGATATGGATTACTCGCGTGATGATATTGATGGGTTGTTGAATGATCAATTTAGAGATGTTGCACAGGCTGAAGGAGTTTATGATGGTCCAAATGAAGATGCCAAAAAATTATATAACTTAGTTGAAGAGGCAAGCCAAGAATTATATCCTGGTAATACAGGATTCTCTAAATTATCATTCAAACTACGATTATATTTGTTGAAGTGTCTACATGGATGGAGCAATGAATCATTCACTTCTCTTTTAGAGTTATTAAAAGAGGTGATGCCCGAGTTGAACATTCCTCCGTCTTACAATAAAACCAAGTCTATGGTTAAGAATGTCGGTCTTGATTATGAGAAAATTGATGCATGTCCCAATGATTGCATGTTGTTCAGGAATGATCATGAGGATGATGAATTTTTTCATACTTGTGGAACTTCACGATATATTAAATCTCCTGAAGTTGATAGTGAGCTTGAGCCTTCAAAAAAATAACATCAAGTTTCAGCAAAGACTTTTTGACACTTTCCATTAATTCTTAGACTCAAAAGGCTATTTATGTGCTCAAAGACGGCATATTCTTTGAGGTGGCATGACGAGGAGCGTTCTAAAGATGGAATGTTAAGGCATCCCGCTGATGGTCTAGCATGGAAAGATTTTGATAGGTTGCATCCAGATTTCGTACTAGATTATCGCAATGTAAGACTTGTCTTGTCAAGTGATAGGTTCAATCCATTTCGAACCATGAGTATATCACATAGCACATGGCAAGTTATGTTGATGGTGTATAATCTGCCGCCTTGGATGTGCATGAAATCTGAATATTGTATACTTTCTTTACTTATACCTGGGCCACGATCACCTGAAAATGACATTGATATTTACTTACAACCATTGATAGATGAGTTAAAATTATTGTGGGATTCTGGGGTTGAAACATATGATGCTTCAAGAAATCAAACTTTTCAAATGCGGGCAGTTCTTATGTGGACAATCAATGACTTTCCTGCATATTCTATGTTGTTTGGTTGGAGTACAAAAGGAAAGTTTGCTTGACCTTGTTGTAACTATGGCACTAATTCTCGCTATCTTAAACATAGTCGGAAAATGTGTTATATGGATCATCGTATTTTTCTACCAATGGATCATCCATGGAGATCTAACAAAAGATCTTTCAATGGAAAAACTGAATTTAGGCCTCCTCCACCTTTTTTAAAGGGAACTAATGTGCTTAATAGCTTACAGGATTTTGAAAATGTGTTTGGAAAGAAGAGAAAGACATCAAATGATGGCCAATGGAAAAAAAGGTCAATCTTTTTTGAATTACCTTATTGGCAGCACAACTTGTTATGCCACAACCTTGAGGTAATGCACATAGAGAAGAACATAGTTGATAGCATACTTGGAACTCTTTTGGATATTTCTGGCAAAACAAAGGATCATGCAAAAGCCCGGTATGATTTGAAAGATATGGGAATCAGAAAGAACCTTCATCCAAAAGATACAGAAGATAGTAAGAGAACAAAGTTTGCAAAAGCGTGCTTCTCAATGACAAATGGAGAGAAATTAATTTTTTGTGGAGTTTTAAAGACAGCCAAGCTACCTAATGGTAGTGCCTCCAATATATCTTGGCGTGTGCACTTGGATGAAAGAAAATTGTCTAATTATAAAACCCATGATGCTCATTTCATGTTACATTACTTGCTTCCAATACCAATTAAAAGTATTTTTCCTGATCATGTGGCTATTCCTTTGATTCGTCTTAGTTCCTTCTTCAGTCGTTTGTGTCAAAAAGTAATCACATTGGAGGAACTAGATTGCTTAGAAGTAGAGATCATAGAAACAATAAATCAGTTGGAGCTAATTTTTCCTCCTTCATTTTTTGATATACTGATTCATTTGGCGAATGAAGTGAGATTAGGAGGTCCAATTCAAAATCGATGGATGTATTCCACTGAAAGAGAAATGGGTACATTAAAATCATGCATCCGCAATAGACGTTATCCAGAAGGTTGTATAGAAGAGACACGAGTGGGAATAGATTGTATGAATTTATTCTCCAAATATCTGCATGGGGGTGTGCATACCAGATTTAACAGAAGAGCCCGAAATAATGATGAATGTGACCCAAGTGATGCAGAAACTGTCAGTTTGTTTCCTAACAAAGGAGTTCCTTTAGGAGTAAAGAAAACTGATCCAATCATTTTAAATAACAAGTCACTAAGTTGGGCACATGCATACTTATTGTAAAATTGTGACGAGGTTCAAGAATATATTAGCTACCTTAATTTGAATATAGTATTCTTTTTGTATAATTAATTTTTAACTTATTTTATTTATTGTTTTAACAAAAAAAGTACATGTTGTGTAGAGAGCATGAGCAAGAGGTTAATAATCAGCCACGAATATCTAAATGGAGCAAGGCCAATAATCATTGTCAAAACTTCTCTCAATTGTTTGAAACTCGTGCTTTGCAAGAGGATGTGCCTGATCTAATAAAACAATTGTCTAGAGGACCAAATTATGTTGCAAAAAGATATTATGGGTATCTCATCAATGGATATAGATTCCATGTTTGGCAGCGTGATGCAAGGCGTAAAACACAAAATAGTGGTGTTACACTAATTGCCTCAACTACAAGCTTTGCAAGCTCAAAGGATAAAAATCTGATTGCTGCAGATTTGACTTATTATGGCAGAATAGTTGATATTGTTGAGTTGGACTATGACGGTCATTTTAAGGTTGTGCTATTTAAGTGCTATTGGTATGAGGTTGAAAATGATACTTATGGCCTTACTTATGTCTATTTTAACAACAGATGCTCTCAGGAAGAGCCTTTTGTGCTTGGATCTCAAGTACACCAATGCTTCTATGTACAAGATCCATATGATCAAGATAGACATTATGTTATGAAGACTGTTCCAAGAGACTTGTTTAACATGGGTGATCAAGTTGAATCTAATCTCCCACAAAGTTATGAAAACGAGCCATCTGAATATTTGATGGGACCATTTTTACCAAAAGATAATGGGGAAGTACTCTTAACAAGGACTGATGTACCAGAAATAATTATTGATGTGCCTTCAGAGGAATTTGTTGCTGAACAACTTGAAGTCGAATATGAAGAGGAATTTGAAGATGAGTCTGCAGATGAGTTTGAAGATGAGTCTGAAAATGAGTATGAAGATGAGTCTGGAAATGAGTATGAAGATGAGTCTGAAGATAAGATTGAAGATGAGTTTGAAGAAGAGTTTGAAGATGACGCACCATGAGTTTCATTATTTTTGTGATGACCATATAGTGCTCACTTACTCTTTTTGTTATTTAATTGTTTTTTTTTTGTACTAAAACATTAAGATAACTAATATGTCGAATTGAAGATTAGATCGCTCCAATGTTTAAGTATTTTGTTGGCTTTTTTCATGCGCCCAATTGTTGTTTGGTTAAGTAATTTATGTTGGCTTCTTATCTGATTATTAGTTTATTGAGGAACCTGTACTTCTAGCTCAATATTGTTTTATTTGGCTGTTTGTTTGCACAAACTTATATGAGTAAGGTTAGTAATCTCTGCACTATTACTGGTAAAATTATCAAACTGCTTTATGACATGTAAATATGAATTGTTGTTGTTATTTATATACTTATTTTTTTCCTATTATTATCAGGCAGTGGACATTAGAGGCAGAACAGTGAGCTCTGCAGTTTGAAGTCGCTCCTGGTTTCATCGGTGTCCCGAGTTCGTCGCTCCGAGAGAGGTACAACTCTTTACCATTAATTTTTCCTTGTTTGTTTCAGACCAAGAGTGTTATGCATTGTTGTGACTGAAATAGTGAGATGCTAGTTTGTATCAGTTTCTTAGTTGATATAATTTGATATGTTTTCTTAAAATTAATTTGAGTCTCCTTTTAGTTTGTTCAAGATGGTCTGTAGTTCATTCAGTCGCGATTTTAAGTATGCCTGCTATGTGTTTCGGGTTCTCGATGTATTTCACATTCGTGGCATGAATTTTGGTAGAATAATTACATGAGTTGCTAGCTCCTCTTCCATCTGTTTTGCTTATTATTAGGATCGTCTTAGGTTCTTTGGGTTCATAGTTTAGACTTTAGTTTTGGTTATATGTGCTCATTCAAACCCATAAAGGAAAAAAGAAAAATAGCAGTTCAGCACAAGCAACTAGATTACAAACCCAATACTTGCAATTAATTCACTCCCTCAATACCTGATTGAAGACATACGAGTTCACTGGAGAATATTCAGCTATCTGAAGAGATGATAAAGACTGTGCAATCTGCTATAATACATCTTCCTCTTGTTTAATTTCTCTTGTTTCTTTTCTTTTTTGCTTGAACTTTTCCTGGCTTGGGCACTTTGTGGAGTGTTGTTATGCACTTCTGTAGAGACCAAGTACTTGTTTGGACATTGTTTCCGAGTCTGGTCATGTGCAACGTCTACAGGGTTGTCATTAGAGTTGTTCGCTTGAGACACCTCCTTACCATTGTTCCGTTGAGAGGTAATGTTCAACTCTTCCTTAGTATTGTCAATTTGAGAGGCCTGGTTAAGATCAAAATTCAGAGGTGTTAGATCAAAAAATCCTGTATCTTGAGTTCTTTCTTTCATCTGGAAGTTGCTAGGAAATTCAACGGGTGGAATTTATTTATTCCTTTCTTTGCTTATAATGGGCTCAGAGATATTTCCCCCTTCCTTGTGACTAATAGTACCAAAAACCATGTTATTGATTATAGGGGTCGAGTGTCAGAACTGTTTTTGTCCTCATTGTCCTTCTGAAATAGAAACTGGTCATAATGAAGTAGAAATACTGCCTAAGTCAAAAGTTGTGTTAGATACAATAGTTTTGGACTCTTCATTATTGGTTTCCTTGGATTGGTCTTCAGGGTCCTTATTATTGATCTCAGGATCTGAAAGCTCTTTGCTTCTACTCTCAATTTCACATTGGTCTTGATGGAATCTTCATTGTTGGCATGATTGTGATTTAGAGGAAGATGTTTCTCACTATCCTTGTTGCTTTGATCTCTTATATAGCTGATGCAATCTGCTATAATACAGTGCTGGAAATTCTGGAAAGAGTTGAGCTCTTCTATAACTGCTTGCACTCAGAAAATTCTGGCCAGTTAATTTTTTTGATTATTATTTTGTAGGTTTACTTACTACAGGGAAAGAAATCAAAGAGATTAAAACAAAGCGAGAAGAATGAATCAATCAGCAATACTAAAGAAAAAGGTTTGAATCCAAACAAAGCTCAAAGTCCATTAAAGAATCTGGATGCTGATATGCAATACCGATCAAGTGCTGAATTGGGCAACACATTTAAGATTAAGAGAGAACATGTTGCAAACGAACGCAATAATAAAGCTAAGAAAGAGCATGCACCTATAGCGCATAAAAGAAATAATTCTGAGGATTTAATTCCACAACAAGGAAAGAGTAAATTGTTTGGGCACAAATCAGTGATTCAATCATCTTCTAGGGAAGAACTTAGTACTTCACATATGATTGCAGGGAAGGACAGAATAAACCGAGGTTATTTCAATCTGGAGAGTCCATTCAAGAGAAAGGAATTAAACTTCCTATGCCCAACTTCAGGTTCCAAACGTCGTCCAAGGAAGGTGTTACTACTTCTGTACATGTGACTGGAACAACACTAGGTAATGGAGAGGAACAACATGATATTCAGGATCTACTAAGCTTCAAACAGGTAAAGAGGAAGTTGGTCCTACCGGCCACTAGTGTTGATCAGTTTCTGAAAAAGTAACAGATACACAAAGAACATGATATTTATCATGATCTACCAAACAAAAAAGACGTACAGAAAAAGTCAGTCATACCAGCTACTAGTCTTGATTAGTTTCAGAAACAACAAAGGATAGTCATAGGTGATGAAAGAAAACAGGTTAACCACACAGTAGTTGATATCCAGTATATGCCTGCTCCTTTTATTCATGAACATAATAAAGGATTGGATGATCTTGAGGATCAAGAATAAATCGGCGAGGATGAGTACCATAGAGCCCACCATAGATGTGTCCCTCAGAGATGCATCCACAGTTGTCAGTACCATAGCCCCCTTGAGGTCAGCTAAATCATCATATACCGCTGCATCTCGAACATCCAGCTCCTCCTCATCAGTCTCAGCCTTTGACTCAGCATCCGCATCATCCCTAGCAACATCTCCAATCGTAGTAGCCGGAGGGATCCCAGAACTGGCCGGGAAATCTGTACTTGGAACCGCCGAAAGATCCACAGTGTCGAATAACATCGAGAGATCGGTGGATTTCAGGTCATCCACACCGTGCCTCACCCTAACAATATCGGCCTTCAAGGCCGTCACATCCTCAGACACACCCGTTCCCTGCTCACAAGCCTCTACTCTCACAATGAGGGCATCCAAGGACAATCCATGCGCATTGATCATCTATTTGTCCTCTCTCAACTCTGCCCTGATAGGGGCTAAGGCAGCAACAATCGCCCTCTAAATCAGCCCAGGTACAGCAGCCTCTACCCGGGAGGCACGAAGATCAGCAGACTGGGCCAAGTGGCCCATCTTATATAACATGGGCTGGGTCAACGGGGGTCAAGAGGAAGAAGCAGTAGAATCAGTAGGAGGATGAGCAGTAGTAGAACTAGAAGGGACAGAAATGGAAGAGCTAGGGGTACATGTAGGCTCACTGGCCTGAGTAGGAAGAATTGCCTCTGTCGGCAACATCTCCACATTAACAACCAGGGAAGTATCCACCGGTGCAACTTTCCTTCTCTTGGCCTCATCTCTAGTGTACTCGGCCTCTATCCTCCGGATGTCAATAGAGGAAGTAGGAGTCACCTCCACATCCGTCTTCTAAATCAAAGGCACTCGGGCACGCCTGCACAACTTCGTAATCAGAACTGGAAATGGGAGAGAGGTTTGGCTCTGCTTCACCCTTATGGCCATCTCCTGCTGGATGATCAGACAAAGATTTAGTCTATCTCGGTCCATGATACAGCCCAACAAAGTAGCCTTCGGATGCTGGAGTATCGACTCATTATGTGATTACATCAATGTCCTGCTGATTACCCGAACCAATATCTAGCAGCCACGTTCAGATCCTTCTTCTCAATTGGAACACCCGCCTCAATCCATGGTGGTGTAATGTCTGAGATCAACGGTGCCAACCAACCCTTCAAGCCGTCGAGGGTCTTGTTCTGTATTTGATCCACCAAGAAGTGGATCACATTCCTCATACAACCAAGCACCTCATTGATGTCGGTGGTGCTGCATTTAACCTTCTTGCCCCGCACTACCACATGGTCCACCGGCTTGAACGAGTTGGCCTTCTTCTTCCCTTTAGGCACTAGAAAGCCATAATCTGCATAAAACTCACGAACCCAAGTAGAAATATAGGAGCCTCGGGGCTTGGTGAAGATCTCGAACTTCTGGAACTTTATAGTGTTCCACACCTCCGGGTACCTGTCTGCTACACCATCCGTAGACAATCTCTTTTCTTCCAAGATGGTTCTCATCCCGGAAGCTTTCAATCTATTCAATATTCTAGGTGGGGGTGCCTTAAGTGGAGGCACCGGAGGTACCTACTCGACAGTCTGAGCTTGAGGTGGAGGAGGAGTAGGCGGCACAGGAATTCTGGCTGGATCATGCAAAGATTTGGAGCATAGCTCCACTCTCCAAGTTGTAAGGGTCTGATCATCCTCCAGTTCAAACATGGAGGTGGGCGATCTATCACCCAAGTTGCCCTCACTTTCTGAAGTACTGAGGTGGGTGGCATCGATGCCCATACTACCGGAGCTATCCTCCGCTGGCGTTGGCACCACGGGCCCCTATCCCTTTCCTTTCCCCCTGTTGGAGGAAGCTTTGCTTGCGTAGTACGGGAAGGTGCAACACCCTCGTTAATCACAATACCCCTTGCTCGCTTGTGGGGTGGTAGATTCCTTCGAGGTATCTTGGGTCTAGCCATTTCTACAAAACAAAATTGAATACGTTAGACTTAATTTGAAAAATTTGAAAGTTGAAAAATTATGCAGGAAAGCTCACCGAGTCGTTCGGCGAGTCACCGAATCCATTCGGCAAACTAGATCGGGCTCGCTGAATGTTCCAGCTCAAAAATTCTCAGAATTCAACACAGATTTGCGATGTCCAGGGCCTTTCGGTGAATCGCCGACACCATTTGGTGAACTAGAATTGGCTCGCCGAAAGTTACAGAATAATTTCTAAAATTTGGGGCGTCGAAGGGTGATCTAAAAGACATTCGGCGAGTCACCGAGTGAACTTCGGCGAGCTCAGACGTATCACCGAATGTTACAGAATCATTTCAACAATTTCGAAGGATAAAAAAGAGATCTAGGGGTCGTTGGGAGAACCACCAAACTATTCGGTGAGATCGACTAAGCTCGCCGAAAGGTCCTTCGTGCAAGATTTTTACCCCAACCTTCAATTTCTTACCTGCAGCCTACGAGAACAAAATTAAACACCTATTCTATGCAATTAGGCCTAGACCTATAACATTAATGACTTCGAGGTACTCAGACTTCCACATATTTGTCCAAAATTGGCCAATCTACGTCTTTTGCCCTTAAGAATGACGTCACCTACTCTATCATTGGGCAAAGTCAGTCAATTGAAGAAATTTGGGTTACTCAGACTTCACCCACGACAGACCCAACAAATTTAACAACTCTACCTACACTTTTAATCATATATCACACACAATTTCATAATTTTAGGAAAAAAACACACAAAAACAAAGTACGACAAAGGGCACATGCAACACAACTATTCAAACTACCAATAATACGCAATAAAATTGACAGGACAACGATCATGCATTAGACAACACAAATATTTAAAGGCTGGGCTCGAATAACCAACCTCAAGAGTAGATAAATAGTGCTAGGATAGAGAATCGATAAGCAAGAATGCACGAACTCCCCCCGAGCAATTGATCCCCACGAAAAAGTGCAAAGAAAGCATGTAATGAAATCTAAAGTGTGGTTGTGAAAGTGTAAATCTCGGAAAATGTGAAATGAGGGATATTTTTGAATTTAAAATTGATTCAGCCCTTTATGACCCTTCAGTTCGCGCGCTAGTCAGCGATTGTCACTTATGTCGCCAACCATTCGGCGATGCACCGAATGACTATTTTATCCGCCGAACTTTACAAAAAATCCAGCCACTTTGTTAGTCCAAAGGGCGATCCAGATCGGGCTTGCCGACCTGTTCTGCGAGTCGCCGATTGGTGCCTGGGCTTGCCTAATTGCTCCTTGTCCCAAAATTTTGAATTTTCCACCTGCACATTCAACACCCGTTATTCAAACAAAAATACTAAAGACTCAGAAACTTGGGTTGCCTCCCAAGAAGTGCCTTATTTAACGTCGTGGTACGACGAGGATACACTTTCAAGATTCATTCTTTGGGTTAGTCATGGTATCACTCAGTAATCCTCCTTTTGGCCGTGGATTCAAATGAGTCTTGATTCGTCCCATTTGTGTTTCCAGTTGTTTAATGGACACCGAGTGAGAAGTAACTGTTTGGTTCAGAGTTGGAACGTCCTCTTTCATTTCCTTGAGCACTTTGTCCGACCCTTCCACTTTATTGAGAATGCGTGCAAGCATATCTTCAGTGCGGAAATTTTTCGGGTTAGCCCTTTTCTCTTTTGGCTTTTGACGTTCTTGGGGACGTACATATCTCTCTTTATCACTGTCTCGCTCCCTCCAGTTGGTACAATAGTCACGCCATTCTCTATCACGGTCCTTCCAACCTTTATCATGCTCTTTATTCCAACCTTGGTTCCCGCCTGGCCTTGGATAATTTGGTGGAAACCTCCTCTCTGATTTGCTAGAAAGTATACTTCTTCATTGTACAAAGCTTCAAAGTGCGCATCATCGGGATTTACTCCGCTAACTCCAACTGCGTTCATAGCCTTAGAACCACTACCCATGACATGTTTTGGAAAAAGATCCATTTGGGTCATCATTTTAGCCATGTTTTCATCCTGCTCTTGGTCCTTTTCTATTTGTTCCTTTGTCATCCTGAAAGTCAAAGGAGACACTTGATCTTCCCTAGTATACCAAGCATGGTTTATCTTCGTCATTCCATCAAGGAGAGTCGACGCTATTTCAAAAAGTTGTTGCATAATTCCTCCTTGGACAAGCTGGTCAGCCACACAATCTAGACTCCGCCAGAAATGTTGTAACAACACGTTGTTCGGAAGTCCATGAGTTGGACATTGGAGTAATAGCTTCTGCAACCTCAGCTGTGTTTCATAGATTGGTTCACTATCCAAACGTTTGAAGCCCTAAATATTATATCTCAATGCCATCATCTTCGAAGGAGCGAAAAACCTTATGTAGAATGCCTCGATAAGGTCTTCCCAAGACGTAATTGATTCCCTTGGTAGGTCAGCTAACCACTTTGTTGCTTCCCCATCAAAGAATAAGGAAACAACCGAAGTCGGACTAACTCTTGTGAGATGTTCTTGAACAAAAATGGACCACACATGTCCACAAAATTCAAGATATGGTCATGGGGATCCTCATGAGCCAGCCCTCCGAATAAACCCTTCATTTGCAATAGCTGCAAAATCGTCCTAGTCACATGGAATACGGAATTTCCCACTACTGGAGGTAACCGAATATCACCTACACTACCCAATTGTACTTCATTGATATCATTCAAGTTACCGATGTCATCTTGATGTCCAAGTTGGCTAGAGTTACTCCCATTCACACTCATCTCGTCACCTGTTCACGAGCAGCCAACAACAAACACAAAACAAAGTAAGTCGATTCAACTATAAACAAGATTATATCACATCTAAACTTCACTAAAAGATTTCTAAACACCACTCCCTGGAAGCGGCTCCATTTTTGATAACGCTCAACTACACTTCTTCCAATTCTAAGTGTAGGCGATCATAATCTAGTATAAACCCAACAAAAAGTTAGGGTCGATCCCACAAGGAGTGATACGGTAGAGAATTCAATTACGAAGTGAAAGACATGTTCTAATCGGTTGTAGGAATAAAATTTATCGAAACAATTAAAGTAAATTGTAGGGGTTGAAAACTAGTTTAAAATAGGGGGATTGGATTTGTCAACTAACAACTTCGATAAACAGGGGAGTAATCAAGTAGAGAGGGATCCTTGGGGATGTGATCGATTAACTTCCAATATCGCTATACGGGTGATTACTATTTACTAAAAACCTTTGATTATTAGTGGGTAGGCTAGGCTTTAGATGTAACAACCATTTATCGATCAAATACTGCGACTCAAGCGAGTTCTCTCGAACCTCGACAAGCATAACAATAATGAACAGCACAAAACCTCAATTAATCTACTCTCTCCAGCTAGATTGGTAGGATCGAATTAAGACTCACTCTTTCAAGCTAAATCCACAACAACCCAATCACTACAATCATCAATTGATAACTTTAATTTTAAAACCTTTTTCTCAAGCAAGCGTAGAATACTAGACTAGAACTGCATTTGCAACTACAATTCATGAATTAAAACTCAGTTATCAATCGAATCCACTTCAAAAGAACAATTACTTCAGTACTTACTAACACCCATAAGCTAATTGAGACAATTAATCACATAATCACACCCCCAAGAATGGGAGTTTTAGCCACACATTATAAAAAGTAGGAAAATATTACCAACTATGTTCTCCATCAGCTGGGTAACAGAATTCGAGTCTTCAAAATGCTTGAAATTAACTTAAAATCAAAATCCAACTTAAAATTCTACTTAAAAACTCTAAGAACATCATTTAGGATAAAAAAATCAAAGTTAGAACTCTCAAACACTCAAAACATTCGCTCAAAATTTCAGAACCCCTTTTCATCATTTAAAAAATCGCATTTATACTCTTCAAGATTTTTATCATTTAGACCAGTCGACGGAATCAGTTGAGCATCGGCAACAAGTGTCTCTCGTCATCGCCTTCCTGAATTTCCTCTTCACCATTCAACTTTTGTAAGTGTAGTCGATCAGGGTCCTTGTCGCCGATCCATTCCGCGGTTCTCCAAAATGCCATTTCCATCACCGAGTTGTCCTTTCCCCAGGGATGGCACGCTGTAACATTTGGCGAGCTGAAGTACCACTCGGCGATCATCTGCTTTCTTATCTTCAATTTTTTTAGCTTTTCCGCTCCTTTCAGCTCGGTAATGTCCTTGCCTTTCCCTTTTGCCTTCATTGCTGTAAATTAACACTTAAACTTCAGTTTAGAGCATAAAATAGGCATTGAGGACACTAAAAAAATGAATACTAAGCCCTAAATGAGTCGAAATCTCAAACTCATCAAAAGGCCCCATGAAATCAATTCCCCAAACATCAAATAGTTCAATCTCAAGAATCTATGAAAAGGTAGCTCATGCCTCCAAGAGATACTCCCTTGAACTTTATATTGAACACAAAACTTGCAAAAGGCATGGGCATCTCTAAAAATTGTGGGCCAATAGTATCCACATTGTGATTCTTTAGAAGTTGTATGTATGCCTCCATGATGTCCCCCAACTGGCAAGCATGGTAAGCTTCGAGTATCTCTTGCACCTCCACTTCAGGCACACAACGTCGGATAATATTTTGAGAATATTCCCTAAAAAGAAAGGGTTCATCCCATACATACCTCTTCACATCAAATAAGAATTTCTGCTTATAATGGCTACTCAAATCATCAGGTAATAACCCAAATACAATGAAGTTTGCATAGTCAGCATACCAAGTGGCTGAGGTTTAAGAGATCAATATCACCAATTCATCAAGGAAATCATCATCAATGTTTCTTCCCTTAAGAACTATAGCATCTACTTGAAGCCTTGATAGGTATTCGGCCACTTGGTTTTCAAACTCGTTTCTATCTCTCACCTCAAAATCAAATTCTTGAAGAAGAAACACCCACTGAATTAGTCTTGGTTTGGCTTCTTTCTTTGCGATCAAGTTCCTTAGAGCGGCATGAACAGTATGCACAACAACTTTGGTACCCAATAAATAGGCTTTAAACTTTTCAAACCTGTATACAACGGTTAACATTTCTTGCTCTGTGACGGTATAGTTCATTTGAGCAGAATTCAAGGTTTTTCTAGCATAATAGATGGGATGAAAGAACTTAGTATTCCACTTCCCAAGAACAAGACAAAGTGACAATCTGCTAGAATAACACATCATTTTGAAGGGAAGATTCCAATCGGGGGCTATTTTGATTGGGGCTGAGACAAGCTTTGCTTTCAAGCCCACAAAAAATTCTAAACGATGTCAGAAGGTTCTACTAACTAAATAAAATGGAAATAAGTATAATGGAAATAAAATCGGATTCCAGTCGATGATCTTCCAATGTGATATGCCCAAAAAGCACTCTCCTTTTAAAGTAGGCTACACTGTGGAATGGCCACTTTTGAAAAATCTTTAATTAATCGCCGATAGAATCCGACATGGCCAAGGAAACTACTCACTCCTTTCACTAAAATTGGGGGAGGTAACTTATCAATCACTTGAATTTTTTCCTGATCTACTTCAGTACCATCTCTAGAAGTTTTGTGCCCATGCACGATTACTTCCTTAACCATGAAATGGCATTTCTCCCAATAAAGAAGCAAGTTGGAATACACACATCTTTGAAGTACTATCTCTAAATGCTCACTCTTCAAATGAATCCCAACAACCAAAAAATCATCCATGAAGACTTCCATAGATTCCTCTACCATAACATCAAATATTGATAACATGCATCATTGGAATGTTATCGGCGCGTTGAAAAACCTAAAGGGCATTCACTTGAAAGCAAAAGTCTTATAAGGGTAAGTGAAAGTCATTTTTTATTGATCCTCCGGTCCTTTGGAGATTGGACTGTATCCGGAGTACCCATTGATAAAGCAATACCATCATTTACCTGCAAGCCTATCAAGCATTTGATCAATGAAGGGCATATGGAAATGTCCTGCTCGATCCATGAATTCAATTTCTGGTAGTCCATAAACACCCGCCACCCGGCCATGGGCCTAATAGCGACAAGCTCAGCCTTTTAATTTCAAACTACCATTATACGACCCTTTTTAAGGACACATTGGACCGGACTCACCCATTGGATATATGCAATCGAAAAAATAACTCTCGCATCCAACTATTTTATTATCTCCTTTTTTACAACTTCTTGTAGTGGAGGATTTAACCTCCTTTGGTGGTCAATGCTTGGCTTTCACGGTTCATTTAAATTAATCTTGTGAGTGCACACACCCGGAGAGATTCCCACTATGTCTGCAATTGACCACCCCAATGCTCTAATGTGCCTTTTTAAACCTTGCTTAATAACTCCACTTGCCATTTTTCAAAATCACTAGAAATTGTCACCGGTAGTTGTTGGCCCCCAAGAAAACATATTTGAGATGAGGGGGAAGTTTTTACAATTCTAGCTTCGGTGGCTCAATAAAAGATGGCTGAACGATAGTGCTTCTCGACTAGATAAATCGAGATCCAATTTCTTTGGAAATGAATAATGTGACCCTAAACCAACAAGAGCAACCACGACTTCTTCATAGTCGATAATTTTAGCTTGATCATAATTAAGTAACACAACTGTCAGCCCCACTTCCCACTATATGTGGTTTCTCTAATACTTGAAGTGAGACACAACATACATATTACTTTGATACTTCATCGATTTAGGAATATTGAAGCTAACTTCTTTGTCATTGACTGTGTACTTCAACTCACCACCTTCCATATCAACCAAAGCTTTTCTCGTGGCCAAGATTGGTCTACCAAGGATAACTGGTATATCAATCTCAATCTCACAATCCAACACTACAAAATTAGCGAGAAACATAAATTTATCAAATTTCACCAAAACATCATAAATCATACCAACCAGTCTCTTTATTGAACGATCAACCATCAAGAGTCTCGTGTTTTTCTATTTCGGATCATCAAGCCCAAGCTTCTTAATGACCATCAATGGAAGTAGATTTATGCTTGCACCAAGATCGCACAAGGCTTTTTCTAATGTGCATGCGCCAATGGTACATGGAAAAATGAAAGCTTTCAGATCATCTTTCTTGAGGACTACATTTGTTTTCATGACTGCACCACAAGTTTGTCGAATTTCAATTATTTCACAATCTATATGCCTCTTCTTTGTCACTAAATCTTTCATATACTTTGCATAACTCGGCATTTTGGTCAATGCATCAACCAAAGGGATTTTCACTTTCAAAACATTCACTATCCCCAAAAAATTTTGAAACATTGTATTATCATCTTTCTTCCTCAATCGTTGAGGAAAGGAGGAGTTATCTTGATTTGGGGTAGCATGGTTGGGGCTGCAACATTGCCATATGTCATATTTAACTTAGGCTCACTTTCAACCTCTTTTGTTTGTATCTCAACCATCTCCTTAGGTGGTTCATTATCGACAACCACCTTTTGTGCATCTACCTTGTCGGGCATTGTTCTATTTCTCAATGTCTTTCCACTTTGGGTGACTATGGCTAACACTTAAATAGCATTCCTTGGATTTTCATTCACATGGGCCACCAAATATTCCTTGGGACTTGAGTATACAAGGGCAGCCAGTTGAACCATCTTTTCTTCAAGTAACTTAATGATAAATGAGTGTGAGATCACAGTGGTGGACAATGCTGAAGTGTCGCTCTTCATCTCTTGCATAATCATATTTGACCCTTCTACTATATCAAGAATTTTTGTTAGCAAGTCCTCGGTCAGAGTGATCGTCGGGTCGTGCAAGTCATGAAGTGACGTATACTTGTCATATTCGCATTCATTTCATCCCAACTTCCCTCACTACATTCGGTCCAACCTTGATTTTTGGAAATCCTTTGATAGCATAACCGAAAACCCTCCAATTTGTCACCCCTTGAGTGAAACCCTTCATCATACACATTCTGAGATACGACATTTACTGAATTTTCTCTACTTCAGATGACATGCTCGGACTAAATATCAAGTTGAGTTGTCAGTTTAGCAATGTTTATCACCCTTCAAAAAAAATTCCCCTTACTCTTTAAAGATTCCCAAGTGTGGGAGTGATACTTGATCCTCATTAGTGTACCAAGTTTGATTGATTTTCTTCATTCATCAAGCAATCACGATGCCACCACAAATGGTTGTCTACGATATCTCCATGAATAAGATTGTCGGTCAACCCTTTATTTACCACATCAAGACTACGATTGAAATATTATAACAACAACTTGTCCAGAAAATCATGATTTGGGCATTGTAGCAACAACCTTTTAAAATGCTGCCACTTCCTGTACACGTTCTCCATTCACTCTTTTGAAATTTTGAATATCAGTCCTCAACTTCATTACTTTAGAAGGATCAAAGAATCTCTCAAAGAATTCTTCAATTAATTCTTCTCATGAGGAGATAAATTTTTGTGGCAACTCCATCAACCACCTAGAAGCCTCCCCCGTCAAGGAAAATGGGAACAACCTCAACAACATTGATTCTTGTGAAATGCCCTCAACCGCGATAGGTCCACACACATTTAAAAACTTATGGAGGTAATCGTTAGGATCTTCATGCTCAAAACCTCTAAATAATCCTTTCATTTGATCAGCTGCAGCATTGGTTTAGTTACGGTAAAGGTAATATTCTTTTGAACAGAAGGTAACTGAATTGCTCCAATCTCTTGATGACATTCACATCATCCCTCTTTCTAACATCATTATCTTACTTATGGTGACTAGAATTATCATCATTGTTTGCATTCATTTTTCCACCTACCAATAGGACACAACAACAACAACATAAAGTGTAAGTTTGTTCAACTACAAGCAAATCAGTACACAAATTACTTCTCAAATTGAATTTTAAGGAACTAATCCCCAGTAGCAGCACCATATTTTGTAACGCTCAAACTACCCTCCAATACAAATTCAAAGAGTATGCAATCATTGTCAATAAAAAAATACCCAACTAAGAGTCGGGGTGAAATCCCTCAAGGAGTAGTGTAAGGGTAAGAATCCAAAAACTTAATTAAAGTGTGACTAATCTAGTATAGTAAATAACACGAATTGGTGGATTATTCCACTAAATTTAATAAAGTAATTTCAAGATAAAGTATAAGAAATAAACCAAACTAAACAGAGTTTAAATGATTTAAATTGATTCTAGGGATGTGGGGTTTTTTTATTGATGCCAACAAGCGATACAATTGTATTGCTCAACAATGCTCAACGATATGGGTAAGTTGGGTCATCTTCAATAATGCTAATTTTTTTTTGATCTCACAGCATTAGTTCATAAATTCTCCTTTAGATCTCATTCATGTGATTTACATTTCAATCCGTTATTTTGCCTTTACAACTAGATTCAGCTATATTGCAAACATTAAGCTGAATACCCACTCTTATTGGTCTCTATCAAGCATAAATTAGAGATCTAAGATAGGATTAAGTTTACTACCTTAAACCCTAAATGAATCACATGCTAATCCGATCAAACCATGTGGAATAATAATAAAATAGAGAAATACAACATACCCACTACTTTACATCTACACCTAACTCTATAATCACACCCCTAGAAATTGAGAATTTAGTCACCCATCACAAAAAGTGCAACGATGATACCTATCATGATAGAAGCCATGAATATGATCAAATTAAGCAATTATAATCAATACCCACTTTAATTTAACCCTTCAATTGTCAATTCCAAGAGCAAAGTTTAAAACCCCAAACCAAGAGCAATACACAATAGTTTCTCCCTCTAAGAATTTCAAAAGTAAAAACTGATAAAATATAAGATAGATCTACTTTCTCTGTCTTCCTAACTAGTTATACTTTCCTAAAAGGTTCTTATGCATCCCCTTCGATGACATAAGTCGGGCTCACTGAACTTACTCGACGGATCGTCGTTCTTATTGTTCAGCTCACCCTTTTCTGGCTTCAGGTGTTTGAACACCAGTAGGCAAACTCGATGGAATACGCCCTTCACGATCAGTGAATTTCTGAATACCACCTTGTGCACCTAAGATATCCTTCAATTTTACTTTTCAGTCTGTCACTTTTAGTGATGCAATTTGGGTTCGCCGTTAGCAAATTGGCAGATCACATATGCAGCTCTTCTTCACAGATTTACTTTAACATTTGGACCTTAACACTGTCCATTTTGGCGAGGTTCGACCATTTGGGAGATTTGCCCTTTCGATTAGGCGAACATCGGGTTTGGGTTTTCAACACTTTTCAATGTTTGTTGCCTTTCTTATAAGTATTCATCCTTGCGTTGTCCCTTAGCCCTCATATTTGTAAATAATTTAAATAACATTAGTAGGACATAATTAGGCATTTAGGATACTAATTATTGGATTAAATAGGCCTCAAATAAGTGTAAATCTACCACTCATCACCTCTTATAGGACAAACTAGAGAAGCCGCCTCTGCCTAGTCTACTTGACGACTCCCCTTAAAAAAATTGGGGATACCTACAATATTTACAAAGTATATCCATAACTTTGTAGTTGTATAAGTGGTAAGAAAATGATGAGACATATTCTCTGAATTTGGTTAGATCCAACACTATCATCTTGATGCAATATTAATTCTTATATCACTACAAGAAAAAAGGCTTTCAACGAAGGAATTGTTTTTTGCTAAAAGTTAATTATGATAGGATTTAATTTGGTCATTATCGGTTGCTAAAATTTCAATCGTTATAAGTGCATGACGAGATTTTCCATCCAGCCGTTAAAATTTCGTCATTACCGGTTGCTAAAATTTCAATCGTTTAATTTGGTCATTACCGGTTGCTAAAATCCAATCATTATAACTCTTTTTATTGAATATCCTTTCCCTTCATTATTTGTCATTTCTGGTGTTAAAAACCTTCTCAGAGGGCAATTTATTATGTTATTCTAACTCCCTTTAAATATTTAATTTTACTTTCGTTAATGTAGCATTTGATAATCCAGTCAATATGTTATTCCATGAACCACATTACCCTTAGTTAACGTGAAAATTTAATAAAAATAGTTAAATAATAAATTAGTGGCCTCAAGAACAATTAGAAGGAAGTGTACTGTAACATTAATTATTTGGTATATTTACACAAATAAACCAAAATAATGGATGAACCAAACATTACACCATCATTTGACTAAAAAGTTTACACCATTAAGCCCAAATTAATTAGTACATTAGTAACAAAAAAAATCTAGCATAAAAAACTTTATATCAATAAAGAATTTTTTCAATTTTTTCACAAAGCGATCAAACATTAAAATAAGAAGCTTTACTTTACATGAAAACATTTGAATCTCACTTCATCTTTTTGGTACCAGCTATAAATTTTTAATCACCTACACCTTAAAAGAAAGAAATACCACTTGAGAGCACAAATACCATACGCCATAAAAATTGAAATTAGAAATCAACACAAAAAAGGTAGTATCATCATTAAAAAGACCAACAGTAGCAAACAAATTCTAATAATAGGATTATGAAAATAACTATTAAGTAACAAATAAATTAAAGCTAGCACAGGAAGAAAATCAAAACATAGTCACTAATGAAAGCTACAAAAATACATATAATTCTCTCAAAGAGAAGGCATAATTAAGTTGTTAGTATTAAATCTAATAATGCAATAAATAGATGGATCATCATAGGTTTCAAGAGTACAAGTAGGTATGTCATTTACCTGCAAATGAGAACAAACAAGTAAAACCAAGGAAAAAAGAATGAAAATATTTATCATACTAATGACTCTACAAAATCTTACGAAATAAATTTGAAACAAAGACAACAATATCTGTACCTTAAACTTGTAGCGGAAGATGTGGAATTCAGTACCAACTCGAAATTGCCTCAAATCAACTTCGTCTCTCAAGGAAACAGAGTCCAATTTCACAAACTAAGTATCTTCTTAGTGTGTTGATTGAATACTGAAATAAAGAATAACTTTTGCTTTCTGTTTTTTTCTCTTCTGTCTTTCTTTCACCTTTTCAATCAAAGAAGAAGTCTCCTATTAAATGGAGAGGTTGAACCATTACAAAATCATAATTTTCCCTCTTCGATTCAAAAACAAAATTATCTTTTAATTTAATTCATTTTTAGAAATTAAATAAAATCATATCGGGCTGGGTAAGATCGAATCGGATCTGGTCCGGGAAGATCAGATCGGGTTTGTTCGGGTCACATGGGTGACCCATGACCCAAAAAAACTTACATCTTCCAATTTGCACATGGTGGACAAAACCCAACCCAATATGACATCAACTAAACACACAATTAAAATGACAAATAGTTTGTGCGATATATTAGCATCAAGGCTTGCTTTCAAGGTTTTTCAAGCCCTATATAGGAATCCAATCACTCGTGAAAAGAATTCACTACTAATATAAGGATACTATTACTCACAATACCACACAATTCATTCACTAGTTCAGTAGTTACTTATTCAATACATTATCCTCTTAAAGAGGTTAACTCGAGTTTATGTTTAACATTATATACACAATTACACTCGATACCTATATGGTTAGTTTAATAGCCAGCTTCTATATACGAGTTACATTATTATTAAATTAATCGTCCTTCCTTTCTAATCGAATCTATCTATTCCAATTCAACTACTTTCCTAGACATGCACTGCACTGTCGACTCATTCATGCATATTAGTAAGATGCTAAAGGAGCAATATCGATTAAAACTTTAAGAAAAAGCAAAAGTTCAAAGGGTATTCGAATGAAAATTCATTTTAACTTTTTGGGTCTCACACAATAAAAAAGTAGGGAACCATTCTTTCATTAATTCATTGATCGTTTCACGCATGTGGTTTGAAACACGTGTTATGATGTTTTCAACTTATATAGGAATATTTGTCTCATTCTTTCGATTATACAACATCGTACGGATCTTGGTCTAAACACCTTCAGGTGTTTAACCCAAGTTTCTCTCTTTAGTGATCCTCGAACTCATTTTCTTAGAGAGACTTTTGTCTAGTTTATAAAATAAGTCATAATATGGTGGTGAAACTCACCTCTTCACATTCCTTGAAGTAAGAAGAAATTGCTCGTGCGAGAAAGCCAATCTCATGACTTGTTCGACACACTTTATTTCTAACACAATATTACATGCATATGTTATATGAACATAAATTCAATAGTATTATATAAATGAGAATATTATAACAACCATCTTATTTTACAATACAAAAATTTTATCAAATTCTACACAAACCTAGAGCCTTTACATGATTCTCAACCATGTCTCTAGAGATCTCTTTTGTAAAAGGATCAGCTATCAATTCAAGTGTAGGAATGTATTACAAAGTTATTTCTCCACTTGCCACTATTTCTCTCACAAATTTATTCTTGATGTCAATGTGTTTGGTCCTGCTGTGATACAAAGGATCCTTTAGGTATGTGATAGCTGCTTGACTGTCATAACATAAAATAATGGGACTCTTAGAATTCCTTGCAATATTCAAATGTTCAAAGAATCACTTTAGCCAAACATCTTCTTATACAATAGTTGCATAAGCCACAAATTCATCCATAGTTGAAAGAGTCGTGCAAGTTTGTTTCATACTTTATCATGAAATAGAACCACCATTAAGTAAGAAAACATAACCAGAGGTTTATTTTTTATCACAACAGTCGGTAGCCCAATCAGCATATATAACACCTTGGAAATAGGAAAAGGTAAGGACTTCATATTTTTGGCTATTGTTTGTATCATATGAGACCAGGCTGTTGTTCTTAGGACTTTCTATGGGTCGTAGGTGGCCCTCTTGAGAATGTGGTTGAGATTAGGGAAAAGTCAAGTTTCTAAAGTTTTACCTATGAGTGAATAGGATAGGTCGTCATTTGTTGTAAGGGTCGTAGATGGGTTCTCTAGAAGGGTTCCAGGCTTAATGGAATTTTGGACTTGAACTTGTGTTCTACAAATCGGGTGTATGAACTGCAAGAATTTAGACAGACAGTAGAAAGGTATCATGGAAAGTAAGGTGAAATTTGGGTGTATCTAATTGGTTCTACGTTTGACCTGTACAGGCCGGAGGAAGTTCTCCAGACCGTAGGTTTATCCATTTTTGAAGGGTATTTGGTTCTTTTCCTATGCATTCAATGCCTATACTATTTCATTTTGACCCTTATTTAAAGTCCTATAACTACCTTTCTTTTCCTAAATCTACCCAAAACCCTTTCATTCTCTCAAGTTCCCAAATCCCATCAAAATTGATCCCCTCCAAATCCTCTCAATCTTCAAGGGAGAAATCTAGGGCTAAAGGTTCAAGTCTCATTTTTCCTCCATTTCTCTTGGGTATTGATCATTAAGTTATGTGGGAATTCATCAATGGGTTCCATTCACCCATTGACTCCCAAAAGATCTCAATTCTCCAAATTCAATTTCATATAATTAAATTGGTTAGGATTTCATCTTATTCTCCATGGTCTTAATTGTTATAATTAAATTTTTTTATTTTAGTCTTCTGATGAATTATTTGATTCAACTACATCTTTTTCAATTGATTTTATATGGACCCATGCATTATTCATGATTTTGACTATGAATTTATGAAGATATGAGATTGAGAGTGAGAGTTGCATTGATTTCTTACTTCTTTATTGATTTGCTTTGTGAGATCATGGAATCATTTTTTATGTGAGGGCACTTGAATGCATCTGTTGAAACATGGTCTTGCATTAGAAAAGAAGTTATAGTGACCTTGAGCTTGTGTTGAGACCGGCTAGTCATCATTTGAAGCTTCCAGATCGTAATGGAGTGTAGCATGTTGTTGAGAGTAGTATTGTAGTAGTTCTTGAGAGTAGTATTGTAATGGCACTTGCATGTTAGCTCTCATTGAGTACTGTTGTAGACACCCTCGTTGAGCCGATTGTGTTCCTGATTTACTTGAGAAGAAGTAAAAGTTTAAGTTAGAGATGTTGATGAATGGTATATTTACACTCATTTTAGGCCTATTATCTCAATAATTAGTGTCCTCAATTCCTAATTATCTATTCTAATGATATTTTTGTTATTTGCAGCTATGAATGCTAAAGGACAAGGCAAGGATGAATGTTTGAAAGAATGGCCAAAAATATTAAAAGAAGTGTAAAATCCATATTGTTGATCACCTAGAAAGAAGGATTAATCATCATATGAGCTTAACCTCGCCCATTTGGGTAGTGAAATACTTAAATTTTGTTGAGGCAGGTCAGTGACAAAAATAGAAATGGTGATGCGCCGAATGATAAAGGCGAACATGCTGACCATCAGTGAAGGCGACAGTACAAGGAGAAAAATTAAAGGTTTAAAAGGCGAACAAAGGTGGTATTTGGTGATTCGCTGAATGTGAAAGGCAGACTAGAACGAGCTCACTAACTGAAGTTCAAACACGTGAAGCCTAGAGCAAGAGAAAGGCAAGTTGATGAGCAGTTGGCGATCCACTTAGTGTGATCGGCGAAGCCGACTAATGTCATCCAATGGTTCACACATTGAGTTTTAGGCCAAATTTTATCGAAATAGGAAGAGGGAGTTCGGAAATGAGTTCAAGAATTCTTAGGTTTTGAACAATAGTTAGAGAGAGAAACACTTTACCTTGTAAAGAACACTTGCTAGTTTTGGGGGTTTTTCAACGTTTTTCTTCAAAATGGTAGGTTAAAGTTGAATTCAAAGTGGGTTTGCTTGTAATAGCTTAATTTCATGTTACCCATGGATGCTTTCAGGAAAGGTATACTTTCTTTACTCTTTATGATGGGTGGCTAAAACCGCAAGATCTAGGGGTGCAATTATGGAGTAGGGTGTTGATTTAATGGAGTTGGTATTATGTTATGTGTTGTTTTACTGATGTTGATACATGGATTTAGGCTAATTAGCATGGGGTTAACTTATGGTTTAAGGTTGCAAACTTAATTCCTAATTTTGATATCTGATTGATGCTCAAAAAATATTGATTGAAGTAGGTAATTAACCCGATATTTTCAATTTAGATTTGATGTCAATAACTTGCTTGAATATTGAGGTTATGGGTCAGATCTGTTTTCCCTATTTATGAATCGACAGAGAGAATATTGTAAGTATTGGGTTGTTCAATATAGTTCATAGATGAGACCGAAAGGATATTTTATGATATAATGCTATGAGATCGAAAAAAGATTAGTGTCATTAAAGATGACCCATCCTATCTATGAATGTTCATAACTATAGAGCAACACAAATACCCGTATGTAACATCGATTTCCGATCCCTGCACCCCTAGATTACTTGTTAGTTACATGATTTTTTTGAAATCTTGGTTTAATTGTGACTTGTAACAACAAAATCCTTCTATTAAATTTGGAGGAATGCTCCACCCACTTGTTTTATTACTGCAAATGAATGAATTTACATTTCAATTTTCTTTGTAGAATTCCTTGCCCCGTATCATTCTCTGAGGGACTCGACCTTGACTCTTTTTGGATATTTTTATTGATGACGACCGCTTACTCTTTTAATTGGTTTTGAAGAGTAGTTTTGAGCGTTATCAATAATGTGGAGCCCAAGGTTCCTCAAGTTCCGGTTGACCATTGGCCGAGCAAGTGACTTATTCCATATTCTAATCCAGGTTTCAAGTGTTTGCTCAAGCTATGACGGTACAAGCAAATAGGGAAGTCATTGCTCCTGTGAACCAAATGTAGGTACGATAGCAAAAAAGATACGAGACCTTATTAGGATAAATCCCCCAGAGTTTCATGGATAGAAGGTGGATGAGGATCCTTAAGAGTATATTGATGAGGTTTACAAGATAGTGGGAATTGTGGGAGTGTTTATGTTAGAGAAGGGGGAATTTGCTTCTAATTAACTAAAGGGGGTTTCACATGTGTGGTTTGAACAATAGAAAGGTGAGAGGGCTATTGATGCGGGTCCCCATATTGGGAGAAATTCAAGGGATCTTTCCTTGATTAATTATATTCTCTAGAGATGATAGAGGAAAAAGTGCTTGAGCTCATCAATCCTTGACAAGGGAAAATGTGTGTGAAGGAGTATGCTTTGAAGTTCACTTATTTGGCAAAGTATTATCAAACTATGGTTGCCGACTCTAGGGCAAAGATGAGTAAGTTTGTGTCGGGTGTGTCTGATTTGGTTGTCAAAGAATGTCAAACCACCATTCTAATAAAGGATATGTATATCTCCCTTTTGATGTTACATGCCCCAAAAATTGAAAAAGAGAAACTCAAAGAGAGCGCAGGGGAGTACAAGAGCGCTTTTGTCGGTGATAGTGACTTTTCTCATTCTAGGTGCGGTGGACAAGGTCAATCTAAATTCTGGCAAAGGTTTTCTGGGCAAGGATCTTCTAATACTCCGACTCCTAAGTTCAACAAGGATAGGTGTCTAACCCCATATGTCACGACCCAAGCCTACACCCTGGACGTGGCCGGCACTCGAGAACCATTGTTGGTCCCCAAGCGAACCCTCATCCTGGCTGACTACAAGCGGAAGACTAACTCAAGCATACAAAAGCTTAAAAACTGAATAAAAAGAATATATTCAAC
>JAJONR010003910.1:0-91987 GCA_029582245.1 Solanum etuberosum | reverse complement strand
ATTTACTACGCCTCTGAATCTCTTTATTAAGTACATTCTCCTTTTGTTCTTTCCAAGGTCATTTAGACCTTTCACTAGACTACTCAAGTCTAATTTTATAGTCCACAGACTTAGGTCCTATTTTAATCATTTTAGGAATAGGAACTTGGACTTTGGCTAGACACCCCTACACTTTGAAATATTTCAAGTTGGATTTCCTCCCTTTCCATTTCACATATGGAATAGATTGTGTCCTGAACAAACAAAACTTTTTATTGCTTTCTTTCTGAAACAACAATATTAAACATTATAACAAAAAATACAAAATTTACATAAAAAGGGAAAGAAAGCATAACTATCTATTGTTCTATTATAAATATTTTAGAATTTTGAATTAAACACCTCAAATCTTCATATTAATAAGTAAAGTTTTTATAACAATATTCAAGATGTATTACAAACAAATGGATAACCTCTTATTACCTAGAATTAATTCTTATTTTTATATAAAATAATATTATTATATGAAGTTAAACATTTTTATAAGAATATTACATTGAAAACAAGTAGAATGTAAGAACAAAAATGATAACCTAAATTAGAGATATTTTTGTGCATATATGTTTATATTTAAAGCCTATTTTTATATTTAGTTTTAAGCCACTAATTTTATTGAGACGTCCTTGCGAGCTTTTATCCTTTTTGTTTGCTTTTATCCATTGTTGAAGTATGTGACTAAATTCATCTAAAAGTTACTTTTAAATTAAAAAAAATGACTTCGAAATGAAATTTTTCTTTATAATGAGTAGCGCTGAGACGTAAGTCAAGACATTTGTCCGCTCTTATATCATTTCAAAAAATGCATATTTGATTTAATTCAATCACAAAAAGCACTACCCAAAAATCGTAAAATTCATGTCTAAGCATATTTGAATACCAGCTATTGATATATTATCAAAAAAATTATAGATACGAGCAATTTAGTAATGAAGTTTATAACTAATCTTAATTTCTTCTGTAGCGACCTAGCAAGCTAAAAAGTTGAGAATAGGACAAGACTATAAAAATATACAATAACTTCTCTCTTTTTTAAAAAGTTAATATGGAATACCAACTCATTTCTTTAAGTTAAAAAATAAACACTTATAGCGTGCACAATATAACATGAAAGTGTAAACTTGTATACTTTCACTAGCATTTGCATCCTACTTTATTCTGAAGTATTTTTCTGTTAAAGTCAATTCCTATTTCTCTTCTCTAGTACTAAGCAAAAGTATTCAAATCTTTATAGAGAGTTTACAACAACTTTTCTAAGAAAACTCATTAAAGAAAAAAAAATCTACTATTTTCCACTTTGTAAAAGAGAGCTTTTGGAATAGCATTTGTGAAAATGACCTCTTGGTGGATAGATTCCTAATATTAGTCTGGTTAGCCCATTAACTTATCTTTCTCTTAAAAAAATATAATTTTATCATTAGTTTGATTAGTCTTTTAATTTGTCCACCTCCTAAAGGAAGATTTATGATTAATCTGATTAGCTCATTAACTTGTCCTTCTCCTAATATCAATAAAGAGATTCCGACCACCAATAACATAATCGATTTTATAGTTCTAATTAATTGTCTTGACCCTTGTGCTTCAAATATTTTACATAAATTAGTACAAAAGGGAGTTATTACATTCTATCTAAATTAGTTGTGTGACAAATTAACATTAGGGATTAAATATCAGTGTCATTTTCTCATCGAATGTTAGTATTAGTAAGTAAAAATATTTGGCATTTACTTTCACTTCATCACAAATTTTTCTTAAACACATCAATTTCAGTATATTAGGAGTAATATATTTATGTCTAAGCATAAAACCTTATCCTAAGAGTAGCATAAGTTTCTTATTCGTTGAATTATTTGGCCTCTTTACTTAATTGGTATCAAACAATTATCACAATCTTATAAATTGACATATTTTTTTCATTTTTGATTACTATCCGGTTTCTGGTACTCACATTGAAGTCCGGTTATTTCGAATTTGTGTTGCGTAGGGCCTCATTCAGGAAAGTGCTTCCTACCAAGATTTTTTTTTTAATACCTAGGACTCGAACCTAAAACTCTGATTAAGAGAGGAGCAACTAAATCTAGTACACTACATTCTTTGATGGTATAAATTAACATCTCTTAACATTTGTGAAAAATTAAAAAGTTACACATACCTGTACTTTATGATTAACTAGCTTGAAGAGTGACACAAAGAGATTGAGAAATTCTAACGAAAGAATTCGAATAAAATACTAGAATTAATACACATGTGACCTAAAATAATTTTGAGTCATTTTTACTACTATTACACTAGAAACCCTCTTTATGTAAAAAAATTCTCTCTCATAGACATATATATATAAGTACATATTTTTTTATGTTGTTGCCTAAAAAAAAATGAAAAATATGTTTTGGTAATTAATTATCCCCTTTATAAGCTTACCTGACACGATTTGAATTAGTCGAATTAGTGCATATTTCTGAATATGTTTGTGACTTTATTATAAACATGAACAGAACTCTAAGTTATGATGGGATGGTTCTAAAATCTCTTCATCTTCATTATAAATCAAAGAGGTAATTATTGATAAGAAACATTTACCTCTAAACGAGTTTACCTGACGTGATTCGAATCAGTCAATCAGTAATATATATATTTAAATATTGTTGCCTAAAGAAAATGAAAAATGAGTCTTGGTAATTAAGAAATATTTTATCCGAAGCATTTTATTCCCTTAGTAAATTTATCTGACATGAATTTAAATTAGTCGAATAAGTGAATATTTCCAAATATCAATACCTAAAAAGATCCCCCACCCCACCCACCCCCAAAAAGGAACAAATACTACACACTCATGACCTTGTATAACAAAAGATGGCTCAAAAATTATACTTGTGGTTGGCTAATGTTGGGGCAAATGCTCTTGGTTTAATTCTTGATTAAAACTATAATTAACAAGCACACATTATTATTCTCTAGCTAGGTCCATCTAACTTTCTACTTCTTTTGGGAAGAACTCCAAATTGTAGGATTAAAATCTATATATTCTGATAAGCTAAGTTAGAATTCAAGATATATTCTATTTTAAAGTTTTAAAAAATATATTCCAATGATCATTGAGCATCATTCTTACATTGTACAAACAAGACATTGAAATTCTAATATGATATGACTACAAATTCATTCTAGATTAAGCCTACTTTAATCCTAATTATATTGAGTGCCTTTGTCATTCCTTGCTTTTGTTACACACATGTTTGGTTGTTGGTTTTGTTTTTTTGTGTCTAAAGGAAATCTATATCTTTTCTATATCTTATTAGTTGTCAACATTACCAAAAATACTTGTTTTACAATACTTATTAGTTTAGAAATTCAAAAACAGAATTAATTAACTTTTTCCATTTTATCCTAAAAGTTAATTGCTTTTGAAAATAAACAGTATTGATTAAATTGGAAAGACTAATGAAAAGCAAATTAGTAAAAACACTTCTTATTTATAATTTTTTTTAAAATTATCTAAAAGACATGACAATTAACATGCAACAAAAAATTATTAATTATGTAGTTAAGTAAGTCGAGCCGAATCGAGCCGAGTGTGCATCTATCCAAAATAACTTTTTTATTATAAAGCTAAGAGTAAGGTGTGTATAATCTTATAACGGGTCATTATCCGCCCATTTTTCTCCGGGTCGGGTTTCAATTCTACTTTTACAATCCTACAAAAACCCTCAAAAATTGATTTTTTTACCCTTTCTCCTCTTTGCTCTCACTGTTCATCAGTTTTGCTTCTGCTCACTGTGAAGAAGAAGAAGAAGAAGAAGAAGAAGAAGAAGAAGAAGAAGGGAGCTCTCAAAATCTAAACCCTAGCTCTTCATTTCAAAAATGAACTGTTCAAGTAACATTTTTATCCTTTTTATGCGCATTTCTATGTATAATTTTGTTATTTGTCACTGATCTGTCGTTTTTATGTTTTTTCAATTGCCCGTACAGTTTCCGGCGAGTTACCGGAAGAACCAGTGGTATCAACGAAATCCGGACTTCTTTTCGAGAAGCGTTTAATTGAAAGACACATCTCGGTTAGTCTGTATACTCTCAATTTGAGAATTTTTATTAATGGAAGGTTTTGTAAGTGCTTAGCAAAGGTTAATTTTATAATATTAGAATGAAATCAGCATGAGTAGAGAGGAATGGACAACAGAAGACTCGTATAGCCGACCTCAACTAGTTTTATAGTTTTACGCGTACCTTACCACTACCTCGAGGAGTTAGAGAGGCTGTTTCTGGAAGACCTTCGCCTTGAGTAATGAACTAATTTAATATTGGTCCTTAAAATTTAATATGATTGATTGATTGATTGTAGTAAAGAAAACTAGAACCCGGAGTTATGATTTTGTGATTGTGATAAAGATATGTTATTAGGTTGGATGATTATACATTTCTACCTATTAGCATAATCTGGAATTGGTGGTCTCTTTCTCTTCGAACTTCCATCTGTGTCCTCCTGAAATAATAGTACTGACCTGGGTTATCTTGATAGCTAGCTTGGTGTGATGTTCCCTATAATTGATTTGTGCCAAGTCAGCTTCTTTCCAGAGGAAAATCTGAACGGATAATTTAATGTATGACATGAATAATTTTCAATTTAATCGTTGGAAAGTTGAGAACTCTCTTTTACCTACCTTAGTTTTGGTGCATACATGAAACTCTGACATGCATAGTTAATTTTTTTAAAGATTTCCGGGAGGTTTAAGTCGTGCTTGTATGGTGTAATTTTGTATAACAATTCCAACTTGGGGTAACATTAATAAATACATTTGATTTATGAGAAAAATATTTTGCATTTTCTCATGTTTGCATCATTGCATGGTGTTGTTTCTTCTGACCTTTTTTGTTTGTATAGGATTATGGAAAATGTCCGGTTACTGGAGAGCCACTGACATTGGATGACATTATTCCAGTTAAAACTGGCAAGGTCCAAATCATTTTGAAATTTATTAGCATGACTTTGTTGTATTTTACATCAATACTGAAGTTCTGTGTCATATGATGTCAAATTGTCTTTTACAGTGGAGCTTCCTTTAATTGGAACTTTTTGCAGATAGTGAAGCCCCGACCTGTGCAGGCTGCCAGCATTCCTGGGATGCTGGGAATGTTTCAGATAGTATGTATTTCTGATCCTAGATTTGCTGCAATCATTTTCTCTGCATTATTTGCAACATAAATATCATTGAGGTGAGGCGTAGTATCAGTTCAATTTACCTTTTATAGGTATGTAACTTATAAGAACTACCAGGAAAAAAAAAGAATGCTAACCAAAATAATTGCAAGTTGTCTAATGAGCTAAGAACGTCTATATCTGTTGTTCCTTTCCTTCTTAATGGCTCACCAAGTAGAAGCTGGAATAGTGTGCTTTATATATGCTTTAGTTATTCATGTTAGCACGTATGTACTATCAGATAAAAGAAGTGTAAACCCTGGACATTTTAATTTCATGTGTTCTATACACAGTTCTGTGTTCAGCTTACCCCGTGGTAGTTGGACTCAAATATGTACCTGTAATATTAGATTCCTTTTTAGTTGCCATATATAAAACTCTTTGTATTTTAGATTGATTAGGTTTATTTTTGTCTTGTAGGAGTGGGATGGTCTGATGCTATCCAATTTTGCTTTGGAACAGCAATTACATACTGCAAGGCAAGAACTGAGTCATGCTCTATATCAGGTAATATAGAGCATCTTTCAAGGCATTGAGACAAGTCTAAAGAATTTATAAAGCTCCTTTTTTTCAATTTTAAAAAAAAATAAAGAAGTCCTGTTTGTTAATATACATTATTGGGCTTGATAGGAGTTCATGTATAGCATATATTTGAGCACTATCATCATGAATGAATTAAATGATTTTTTGAGAATGGTGAATATCTATAGCTGTAGCACAAAAATAAAGCTCAATCATAATTTCATTTTTTATCTTATTCTTTTGTAGTTCAAAGATTTTCTCTCATATTATATGATTGAATCATTGAAATTGGGGATGATCGCTCCAAGCTTTCCTTTCCCTTTCTTTCATATTCCTCTGTTGCTTACTTGTTTGCCTCTTATGTGGATATGCATCTCTTATCTCTTGTATTCTTTGCACTTCATTAAAAAAAAATGATGCATTGCATTCTTTGCTGGAATATCTGCCCTGTCTTGGCAGCATGATGCTGCTTGCCGGGTAATTGCTAGGCTGAAAAAGGAAAGAGATGAGGCAAGAGCATTGCTTGCACAGGCTGAAAGACAAGTACCCATGGCAGCAACTACATCAGCAGCTAATGGTGCTGCTCTATGCTATGGCAAAAGAGGTTCTTGATTTTTGAACTTTTAGGTCTACAATGCACCATCTTCTTTCCATACCTTCTGATTGATGATAATGTTATCAAATCGTACCAATAGCTGCGGAGGAAGAGGAGATGGATCCTGGCAGTAAGAAAATTCGCCCAGGAATATCAGGCGATGTTAATAAAGAGCTTCAGGATTGTAATGCTGCTCTTTCACAACAAAGGAAAAGGCGACAGGTAATGTAATATTTGCGATGACAAAATTTCTATGAATCGAAGTTGCTCGGACTCTCCAAAAATGTTGCGCCCACTCGTGTCGGATTCTTAAAAAATGCACTACTTTTGAAGATCCGACACACCCTATGACATTTTTGAAGAGTCCGAGCAACATAGCTATAAATAGTAAGGATGTCACTATGATATTCTATAATGATTATACAACTTTCATTTGCCACCTAGATACCTGCAACTTTGGCTCCTGTGGATGCTCTTAAGAGATATACCCAAGTGAATAGTTATCCTCTTCACAAAACCAACAAACCAGGCATCTTGTCTCTGGATATCCATTATCCTAAGGTATGGACTCCATCTTTATGACTTTATCTGGACTATTTTTAATGATTCCCTTTCCGTTTTTGTTATATCGCTATTCTTTTAACATTCTTGTTCATACAAGAGACCAAGCTTCTGATCGATTTGATTATGAGCATCTCTAAACTACAAAAGTTGAAATATGAGTCATATCGTAACCAAAACTTCTGGCTATGTACAGTTGCCTAGGGTTTGTGGCGGCTTTGTTTCTTCATGAATTGTGAGTGCTTTATCTTAAGAACATCAGTAGTTTTCACTGGACTTTGTTCAAGGGACATTAAGTTTTACAGTATCAAGTTCTTTGTCTATGGACTTCAAAGTGAGCTGCCAATTTATATTTTTAACCTTCTCACAAGTATGCAGTATGCGCATCATGTTCACTTAATATGTGTTATGCATTGTTTTGGAAAACTCATTTCTTGAAAAGATGAAAAATCCCACTACTTCTGGGGAATTGTAAGGCTGATGTAGAAAAGCTAGTGATGACTTGAAAGCCAATGTTATTTTTGTTTTCCTGCTTAATCACAGGTCACTAACCTTTTATTAGGACCAAAGATGTAGACCTTAGGATTACTTCTTGGATTCTATGAAAGCTAAAACCTTTGTGTTGAATGAGCAAAGTACTTTACTGGTAAATTGTACTATACTATTTTCTGTGGCTGGGTTAAGTCTAGTGCTAGGACTTATGCATATTTTCGAGGATGTTTCCTGTTGTTGAATCTTCACATCAAATATTTATCGTGATCAAATTTGAATATACACATTGTAGTTTGGCAAAAAATATTCTCACTGCATTGGTGTCAAATGCCGTCACTTATCAGACATTCTATGTGCACCTTGTTACCTGGGTTAGAGATAAGTCTTCATTCATGTAAAAGATTTATCACCAAACTTAATATTGGTGGCTCAAATTTCTTTTTTACTTTGTATCAGGACATCATTGCTACTGGTGGAGTTGATTCAACTGCTGTGGTCTTTGATCTACCTTCAGGACAGATTGTATCGACACTAAGTGGTCACTCAAAGAGGGTCTGTCATCTTTTTTCCTAGAAAGAATTTCTGATCCATTATATTCTCCTTTTTTGATATCCTGATTAAGACTTATTTATTCATTAACCTTACTTGAGAAAGAATTGGTGGCTCATATTCTCTCTTTGCAGGTTACTAGTGTCAGATTTGCTGCTGAGGGTGAACTAGTAGTTACTGGCTCTGCAGATAAGGTAAACCTGATTTGTTCTCTTTGATCAGAAGTTGCAATTGACTTGTACATTTCCTGTGTGTTGTTTTGTGGATTCAAATGTCATGATCTTCTTCTCATTGAAAAGTCAACTTCACCTTCTTATTTGTCTTGGAAAACATTTATTTCCCTCATTGCTTCCTACAGTTTGGTGGTATAGAGTGGTAATAATTGTTTGGAATTAATGGATGGTGGGCTTACTTCAATTGCATAACCTGGTCCATGTTTTATTCCTGCCTACCATATTCTATTAAACTTCTGCAGTTGACTATTGCAGACAGTTCGTGTGTGGCGAAACTCTGAAAATGGAAATTATGACTGTAGGCATACTTTGAAGGACCACAGTGCTGAGGTACTTCATCTTAATATCTCATTTATTAATTCTGAAAATTATGATGTTGTTTGACCTCTTAAATATTCTAAGAACAAAGTGCTACAACTTATCCTGGTGGATTTGTACTAATTAAGGTGGATTATGCAAAATTTTCTTTTGCCTTTAGTAAAAAATTGAAAACTTTCTGCCTTTATTAAAAAATTGTAAACTTTCTTTTGCCTTTATAAAAAAAATGGAAAATATTCTTTTGCCTTCATTAAAAAAAATGGAAGACATACTTTTTCTTGGGCTCTCAAACATAGAATGCACCTCGGTTGGTAGTTTTGATATTCAACCACTGCATTAGGTTTTTGCCTATGTTGCTCGGACTATCCAAAAATATTTCGGCACCTGTGTCAGATTCTCCAACATGCACTTCTTTTGGAGTATCGGACACACACCCATCGACATTTTTGAAGAGTCTGAGCAACATAGGTTCTTGCCTCAGAATGTTTCTTACCTAGGTGGGGAACATCAATTGGAAGAGATCCATGCCCAAGATGTGAGAGATTTGAATGGAAGTCTTTCCAATGGACTGGTGCTTAGTTGTAGTTGCAGATTTTCTCTATATTTCATCATTAGTATTTGTGGGGAAGCAATATGAACAAAATTTGAGCAGGGCATGTCTTTATATTGAGAGAGAGGGGAGAGAGAATGAGAGAAGATAGCCACTTCAAATGGCCCTTTTAAATGCCTACTGCATCTTTGAAGTTGGAATATCCAAGCGAATAAAACCCAAGGTGCGAAGTCACTGCTGGAGTCTAGATGCACCCAAACATGCAAGTCAGAAGGTGGGTCAAAAGGAAGGAAAGCTCTTTAAGGCTACTCAAGTCAGGATTGAAAGTCTTTACCATAAGTAGCCGCATTGCAATTTTCCACCTCTAGAATACAAACTTGGGTGGGTCAAAAGGAAGGAAAGCTCTTTAACACTACTCCAAATGCTTGTAGGAAAAATTAAAGATCATTTTTTTTGCATGGAAATTGGTGATACCTTGTCCCTTGCCTTCTTTTATTATATGAGTTCTTCAGAGGCCTGATATTACTGATTTCGTAAGATTGATACCACATCTGAAATTTTAGCTCTCTATTAACTATTGTGATTTTTTAACTGTAATGCATCTACCAATAAATTCAGGTGCAGGCTGTCACCGTCCATGCAACCAATAAGTACTTTGTGTCTGCTTCTCTTGATGGCACATGGTGCTTTTATGATCTTGCATCTGGTTTATGCCTTGCTCAGGTATCTTTCTCTTTCGTCTCTCATTTCCAGAAACAATTTTCAGATTCCTGGAATCATCAACTCTAAAATTCTATTGCAGGTAGCAGATGCTTCAGAATCTGAGGGCTACACATCTGCAGCTTTTCACCCTGATGGTCTGATCCTTGGAGCAGGGACTTCAGGGGCTCAGGTCAAGATATGGGATGTAAAAAGTCAGGTGTGTGTTCCTGAAGAGCTACATAAGTTACTGATGTAATTTATCTTCGTGTTCTTAGTGTTCTGTCCTTTCCCTTTTGGGTTCCTCTTTGGTGCCTGCTATATAGGCAAATGTTGCAAGATTTGAAGGCCATGTTGGAGCAGTAACTGCAATTTCCTTCTCAGAAAATGGTTATTTCTTAGCAGTGAGTATTCTATTACAGAACGAACCTTTGATGACCATTCTTTTAGTTAAGTGAGTTTTATGATTAAAATTTTAACTGGTGGGTGTCCTGTTCTTTTTTTTTTTTTGGTTAGACTGCAGCTCATGATAGTGTTAAACTTTGGGATTTACGGAAATTAAGAAACTTCAGAACCTTCTCTCTTTATGATGAAGATACAGCTACTCAAACAGGTACAAGACTGACTAACTGCATTCCCACTCTTAAAAAATCTCTTAACTGCATTCTACTGGAGTTTGACACAAAAGACATCTTAGAAGACTTGTGTTGATTTCAGAAAGGTGTTGCTAAGCATTTTAGCAAAATTTTACTGTTTAGTCCGCACAAAGCAGTTTCAAGGCCAAGTTTCTTGTGTTGTAGATGAACTATAATATCCATGAGTATGCTATCTTTAGGAGTCACATGTATAATGGGTCATTTCCCTTTGCGCAGACCTCAATCTTTATAAGCTTTCTGATGCCGCATAATCGTATGGTGTACCTGTCAAAAAATAATCACTGTACCAACTATATCTTAAATTTATCCTCCATTACTGCAGTTTAAATCATTTTCTGCTTCTCCTGTACTTGCAGTGGAATTTGACCACAGTGGAAATTATCTTGCATTAGGAGGCTCAGATATAAGGTAAGACTTCTACACAAATATCCCCGTGCTGGGTCTTAGATAAGGAAGGTGCATTACCCCCGTAGAACATCTGTTGTTCAAGTGTCTTGATTTTGCTTCACTTGTATTTTTCCTTTAGCATTACCTTAGCCCCTTACTGGTTTTCGAGGACCCTTAACCCTCCAAATTCAAAAACATCAATGAGCATAGTATGGGGTTGAGGTATAGTCGTCATTGTTATGTTGATTATGACAATTGATCCATTAGTATTAATATGGACATAATTTTGCGCTGAATCAGAGTTTATCAAGTTGCAAGTGTCAAGTCCGATTGGAATTCCATCAAAATACTCCCCGACTTGTCAGGCACAGGTTAGCTTTCTCTCTGTTGCTCTTTTTGCCTATATGTCCTTTTGATGGTCCTTTAACGTTTGATTACATCATTGTTGAGTCTGCTATCGCCCCATGTAGGTAAAGCGACATGTCTGAAATTCGGTCCAGATGCAAAGTACATAGCTGTTGGATCCATGGATCGAAATTTAAGAATATTCGGGCTGCCTGAGGAGGATCAATCAGAGAGCTAGCCTCACTCGCGGTTATTAAAGCAAAAAAACTAGTCCTACATTTTCTGCTGCAACGTCGAATCAGAGGTTGATAGAGATTTGTTGTTCTTTCAAGTGTAACTTCATTGGTTTTTTGTTCAATATAGTTCCATTCTAGTAGGGTTCAAACATATGTACTACCAACATGGGATGCTGTTCTTGGTGAAGTGATGTTATATCATTCATATTGTATTCATTGTCCAGTTTGGGAAAGTAGTTGTATGTATGTACTGATCATTTACATTAAAAACCAGGATATGCTCAACAATTACGACTTCCTTCATCCGGTGCCTTCTTCTCATTTGTCCAAACCTCAATGGATAGTTCGTGTTAGTGAGAGATAATGGGATACCTCATGGAATTAGTTGAGGTGCACGTAAGTTGATGTATATAATAAAACACTTGTTTCATGAAGAATTTATACAATAACACTTATGGAGTGACAAAACTTGAAATGTTTGTCATAAACAAGAAGAATGTGTACCTACAAGCATAATGATCAGCTGACTTAAATCTACACCAACTAAAAATCTCATTTCTTGATACAACTTCTCCAAGTACACCAAGAACTCTCCAAGATTAAAATGGAGACAAACTGCTTCTTGGACATCAAAGAATAAATAATCATATTTCTAAATTTCATCGGATAAATCGAAAAACTAACACTTCAGGCTTGTAACGAGGTAAGGTATCGAGATGCATGTGTAAAACCCCACAGCTGCATCAAGAAAACGAAACTGTCAAATCATCGGTCATAGAATATTCAGCAAAATTGTTTTGAGTTTTCTGGACAAGATTGGTAGTACATTACCTCAACATTCTTCAACTCAAACTCTTCATCATGTGCTAAGCATAAGTTCCCGAACGTATCACAAGGTCCACTATTACCAGATAACCTTCATCGAAAATTATTTCATCACAATGATGGAACTTCAGAAAATTGTAATGAAGAAAACTGCAAAGCTACAATGTTGAGAAACTTACAGATCTCCATCCAAACATAACGCGAAATGTCCACCTCCTCCAAGTGCCAGGATTTCATTCATGCATAAGTAAAAATATCTGTTGGCACCTAGTCCCAAACAAAAAACGAAAAAAAGACTAGGTAATTTGCTCCTAGGATTTTTTATGTATCGTGCATTACATGTATCAAATACGTACGTAAGGTTAAACTTTTATATTAAGAGCAAGCTCGAACGAGTAGTATCATACAAAAGCCAACAACTATATGATCAGTATATGTGATGGTTGAAGAAAATCTTATACATACACACACATATTAGACCAATAAATAATCTCTTTTGGCGATAGTGTATAATTTAAGAATGTACACGAAATACATAGTATGATAGAATTCCTCAACTGTCTTAAAGATTAATTACAAAGACTCTACGAGTCGTTCGTTCTTGTATTTTTCCTTACCTAACGCCGCCACCCCAAAAATAGTAGGAATATTCGACTAACTACGAAAGAGAAGTCAAGCTGTGTGGTGTACTAACTCACTAGATAAGTAAAAGGGTGTGAACTTTGCTAAAAATTGTCACAAAATGATGGCTTTATAATAATTTTTTATCACCTAAATTTAGTTTGAAGCGAGTCTTAACGGTCATCTGTAAATTCAAATAGGTTTATACTGAAGATAAGTAGCTTGGTCGACCTCATATGTAACAAGGAGGATTTCAGTCAAAGAGATATACGATATAAGGGTTTATCGACTTGATATACTTACCCGTAGGTCTGAATAGCCTTGGTTCACCATATACAGTTGTGAATACAAATGACTGAACTGTTCCCTGTCAGGATAATAGAATGAAAGCATCTTAGCAATGGAAATTAAAATGAGATCAGTGAGGATGAAAAAGCACAAATCGTCTACCGTTTTTCAAACATTTTTATTAACAATGGAAAAATCCCCCGTATACATACCAAAAAGTAGATAATCTAAAACATTATATGATTCTCTACAAGATACCTACAAGACTATATGATATTTCTTCTTGGAGAAGGGTATTTGTACAAACGACATTGAGTCTAATGTGCGTAAGTATACAATAGTTCTTAATAGGAAGGGTGTGTGACTTCGTAAAATTACCAAGGGTAACACTAGACAACAAAAGCTGGTTATTTGTTCTTGGGATATTAGTTCACCATAAGTTCGAATTGATTAAAAGAAAGTAAATATAGGCTATTGTCACTTGTCTCGTATAAAAGGAGAGAAAAAACTATTACTTACTTGGTACTTTCGCTTCGCAGTTGGCCTGAGTGGTGCCTCAAGCAACCCACCAAATACAGCACCTTGCTTATCGCCGGTAATCTGGAACAAGCATGATTAAGAGAAATTCACATCAATGATGAGGAAAAAGAATATGAAAAATGATACTCCCTCTGTTCCAATTTATGTGGCATACTTTCCTTTTTAGTCTATCCAAAAAAAAATGTCACATTTCTACAATTGAAAACAATTTAACTTTAAAATTAGTCAAACGGTGCCACATAAATTGAGACGGGGAGTAACATATTGGTAATGCATGGACATAAAGTTTGTGGAGGCAAAAATACCAGCAAGCAAGGACCAGAAGTATTAGCACTCATGCGAATTAGCGTACGAAGTGATATACCATGTTTCGCGGTGCTGCCCTTCATTCAAATAAACAGAGTAAATATGAATATTGAACCGCAAAAGTTGCAATAGATCTTCAATGGAGACTAGTTCTAAGTCGAAGTTACCTATACAACAAGGACCATTGACAGCCTTTCACTATATTAGGGAGAGAAGACTGGAAAAAATCATACAAGTCCGGAGAAATGAAAACAGAATCATGAACGAGATTAGGCATGGACTGCTCTAAACTGTCTCCATCAGGCGCATCTTCGAAAGGTTCAAAACCACTGGCAACGCTCCTTGCAGAATTAGGTTCTTCATTACACCTAGGTGTATAGAACGATTCGTTCAAAACACCAATTGAACTCCTGATCAAGCCATTTTCACCTTCTTCCATGTGATCATTATGATCATCACATTCTGCGTATCTCTCCAAAGGTCTATCACGCCATGAGAAACTTTTACTTCTCCACGTAAAAGAATGTGATTGAAGCGTCTTGACATCATCTTGATCTTTGAACTTACTAAAACTCGTTGACGGTAGAAAGATAGAAAGTACAGATGATAAAGATCTTCCCTCTTTGGTGTATGGCCTGGCCTAAACACAGAGAACTACATTGTCACAAATAATAAGCTACTGGAGGATTTCATTTCAAACATTCAGTGTTCTTTGCTAATTATCAATTTTCCGTTCTCAGAACAAAATAAAAGAGAAAAAATACATCTTGTTTGTGTAGGTTGCACAACTCTTCAACTTCCATTTGGTCATGTTTCATTCCAATACTAAATAATCTCGAGGTCCTTTGACACTCGAAGTTCCCTACATTTTCTACTGACATACAAATCTCTAAACGGACTTCAAGGAGAGCTCACAAACACCTAGTGTAAGTGCAATAACACGACTAGTGCTTAGTCCATCTCGTCTTTTCTTCTCAAAAAATAAGAAATTATTCATATTTGCAATCATCAAAAAAACGCAAAAGTAAACAATTATGAACAACCAATCAATCCTTCTAATAAGGAAACAAAGGCAACGCCACTTATCACACAATTACAAAGCTCTCCATATCTTTTTCAAACTCACAACCAATTTAATGCATTTTCTCATTACTCATCTCAATACAAAAGAGCAGCTTCAGTACACTAAGCTCCCGCTATACACGGAGTCCAGGGAAGGCTCGAACCACAAAAGTCTATTGTACATAGCATCACTCTCATCTCATTAAAGAATCATCAAAATTCAAACTCCTTTTTGTTATAAATGTGGTGTATGTGCCAGCTCGACTAGTTCTACAAAATACCTGCTACCCCACCAACACATGTCGGACAAATGAAAAAAATCACCTAGTATTTTTGCATCCGCTAAAAATTGAGACTATTATCATTAAACAACAATCACATTGCTTTAAAATCATAATATCAACATATCAAAAGCAAAGATCTACATTTCACAACAACATAACATAAAAAAAAAAATCATTTTTTTGCTAATTTTAATAAGATAAAGAGAAAAAAAGAACCTGAGGTTGTTGATCTGAAGATTTAGAAGGAGAATCAGAAAAAAGACGTGAAAGCTTCTCAGAAACTGTATCCTTTATGGAATTCATATCTTTTTTTTTCTAATTTTTAGCACTTACCCAATTCAGAATCTTTGAATTTCAATACAAAAATGAGTATTTCAAAGGTAAAAATGGATACTTTTATTTGAATTTTTTGGCTGTTTTTGGCTGATTTTGCAGACAGGAAAAGGAAATTTTGGTGAAAAAGACAGAAGAGGATTGTCGTAATAGCCGGAAAAAAAAAATACTAATTTAGAAAATTATATTCGATTTTGACGAAAATTTGGATTTTTTCTATTTATTTTGTATTTGGTATTTGATATTTTTATTGGACTAATAAATTAGTATTTGCATCCTATAAAGCTTATTTAAAGGAAAAGTATTATCTAACATGATTTTTTTTCATATTAAAGACTTTGAAATCAAGATTTTTAATTAAGAATTGAAAACAAGAAACACCTTTGACTAATCTATTTTATCATATTTCGAGGGGAGACTAATCTAACTTTTTTTTTAAAATATATTTTCTTCGGCTTAATTTATGTGATATAATTTGATATTAAATGTTTGTCAAATAAAAAACGTACTCTCTCTGTCCTAATTTATATAACTCACTTTCTTTTTGAGTTAGTCTCAATATTTTGGATCTATTCCAAAAATGGACCATCTAATATCTAATTATGCATAACATATGTTTGTCTATATATATTTTTTTAATTTTAACTTAATAAGAATCAATAATAATAATAATAATATATTTTCATCTAATCAATTCACTTAACCATATGGTAAGTTTGATGTGGAATATATATAGGGTGTGAATAAATGACTTTTCTAGAAATTTATTATTCAAAGAGTATGGATAGGGAATTTAGAAAAAAATGCATTTATATAATAAAGTCTATAATGGAGTGCTTTGAGTGTTGAAATTTAGAAAGTTGACTTATTGACTCAACTCTAAAGTCTCACTCCAAAATTTTCCTATAAATACCTTCTCAAATATTTCACTATCCATATAGCTCAAAATCTTTCTCAATAATTATTATAATCTTTTTGATCAATTTTTTTAAAAAAAATAATATTAATTATGGGTGTTACTACATATACCCAAGATATTGTAGCACAAGTTGATGCAACTAGGGTTTTTAAGGCTTTGGTTCTTGATGCAGACAATATTGTACCAAAATTGATGTCACAAGCTGTTAAAAACATTGAAACTATTGAAGATCATGATGGAGGCATCAAGAAGATGAACTTTGTTGAAGGTATTAACTTTTACTTAGCTTTTTTACTTATTCATTTACGGAAAAGATTTTAATAACTTACGCTTTTAGATGAGATATATATATCATCCAATTTAACATAGATCTTGATCGATTCGAATGCACTATCATTCATTATCAAAAAGAATATATACACGTGTTTGATCCATATGAATCAGATATGTTGAAAACATAATTAAATGAATTTTTAAATAAGTCAATGCAATCGAATCTTGATTATTAAGATAGACATAAAGAGAAATTAGATATTATTATATTAAAGCTAAAAGTTACGTTAATTGTGACAATTAATCAAATAAGGTAAAAAGGTGATTTTTTTCATTACAAGAAATGAGATTAATTAATTTTTTTGATGACTTTATAACCACGAATAAATTTCAGCAACTAAATTATTAATTATTTTCGTAGTAACGGAATTACTACCCTTGTCGTGTCGATTGACACCTTTCTCTAGAAAAATTATGTACATTGTGTAATATATTATTTTTGCAATATATTTATTTCTTTATATTTTAACTTCTTTGTGAAAATCTTAACTAAAAGTCTTTGTGATGACTTTTTCCAATTTCTATAAAGTTGCTATGAAAGTTCCATTTCTTGTTAGTGCTTCATAATTATCCAAATTCTTTTATGATTATATATTATTGAAGGCACAAAAGTAAACTATAAAGTTGAAAAAAGCAAGTCCAATATAACTTCTCTAACATTTGAAAAATAGAATTGTAAAAAAATATAATATAGTATAGAAAACAAAGAATATTTAAAAACGGACAAAATTTTGTAGCTAATCTCATGTAGCTATAGATTAACGACGAATTATAAGAAAATTCAGTTACGTAGGAATTTTTTAGCGACAGATTAACTAGGAATTACCGTTAGTTCGTAGCTAATTTTATATTTTCTTACAGTGAAACAGATAAAATATTTATTTTTTTGATGATGACAGGATATCCAATAGAGTACTTAAAACACAAGATTCATTTCATTGACAACAAGAACAAGGTAATAAAATATTCATTAATTGAAGGAGAAGTTCTTGGAGAAAACTTGGAACATATTTCCTATTATGTTAGATTTGAAGAAAGTGAAAATGGAGGGTGCATTTGCAAGACAATAAGTGAGTATCATACAAATGGTAATTGTATAGTCAAAGAAGAAGAAATCAAAGAAGATAGAGACAAAGCTATTGAACTTTTCAAACTTGTTGAAGCATATCTTCTTGCTAACCCTTTTGCTTATGCTTAATTATATTGGTTTTAATTTATTAACTTTTCAAGAGTTACAAGTTTAATTTTTGGCATTTTGTCTTTGAAGTTGAGTAATGTGTGTTGTGTTATGTTGTTGAACACATAATTAATTAAATTATAGTCTCTTTTCTCCGGATGCCACTTGTATGATAATGCTGGATAAGTTGTTGTGATGTCTTCTCTCTGACAACATAACATCTTTTATGAGATGATCAAACATTTTTATACAATACTAGAGCACAGTGAGCAAACAAAAATTTTAAATTTAAGTTTTATCTTTATTTATTATTAAAAAAATAAAAATTAGGCTTGCACTTCATAAGTAAAGTGTATTGATCAATGACATAATTAAATAAATAAAAATATATATTTTTTCAACAAATTAAGCGTTTAGATGAGATCGGTGATCACATGACTTCAAACATTCCAAATCCCTTTTGGTCCAAAAAGACTTTTTTTTTAATTACTATACTATATATTTTGGCAAAAGCAATTACAAGATGAATAGTTCATGTCAATTACTTTTTTGTTCCTTTTTGAATTGACCACTACCAAACAATATTTCCAGCATCTGCCTTTAGTTTCTAACGTTCACATCATATATTGAATTTCGAAAGCATAGTATCATACATATTACATACTTTTTCCTCCCACATAATTTACGTGACACTCTTCTTTTTTTTTAAATTCGCCTAAAAGAATAATATCTTTTCATAATTTGTAGTAACACACTTAGATTCTTAGAGTAAATAGAACAAAGGATAATTGATGACATATAAAACGTGCAAAAAAAATGATAATTTAAATATACTTTTGACTATCATCGTTATCTGGAATATTTTTTTTCCTAAAATACACATGTAAACAAATTTTCACATATTAATGACAAGATTTTCCTCTAAAAACTAAAGGTCCACAATTATTGACTTGAAAAAAATTAAATTAAAAATTAGAAATCATCCAAATATGTTAATAACCTTAATGGTCAAAAAAAGAAGTTGAATTCAATTACTATTTCCCTTTTGTATTCTATTTTCTTTCTTTAATGTCCTCTCAAAAAATCACCTTCTTCTCCTTCCCCAATTTTCCTAGGGGGTCTTCTTCCACGTTAATGCCAAATTTTTCCCCTCGTCGTCCCATCAACGACGGGCGGCGAGCGGAAATATAGTTTTCTATTCCATCATCATTATCAGTCATCACAATTCGCGTTTCAAAATGCCTCCCAAAATGGGAGCCTTGAAACCTTTTCAATTATTGGAGGTAAACATTATCTCCGCGCAAGATTTGGAACCTATATCCAAGAAAATGAAAACCTACGCATCCGCGTGGGTCCACCCTACCCGAAAACTCACCACAGGGGTTGATACTGATGGTGGTAACAACCCCACGTGGAATGATAAGTTTGTTTTTCGGGTAGATGATGAATTTTTACAGCAGGATACTTCTGCTGTACAAATTGATATTTTTTCGGTACATTGGTTTCGCGATTCGCTCGTGGGGTCCGTTCGTGTCCTTGTCGGAAACCTAATCCCTCCTCCGACTAGGTTGCAACATCAACAACACCATATTGGTATGCGTTTTGTTGCACTTCAGGTTTGTTTCTTTCGTATTTTGATCTTTTTGTGAATATTTATTAATGTGAAATTGGAACGTTGCATGCATTGCATGCATGCATGCACATCTTTGATCTTCGTCTCTGAAATTATCCCTTTATTTTTTTCTACGTTATATATTTTTGTAGATGAAAATGTGGGATGTAATATGTCCAATATTCTTCCATCTCCATTGTTTGATGTTGTTTCTAATATACCCTTTTTGAAATTTCATATTTTTTGTAAAATGAGATTTCATTATTTTTATGTGTTGAAATAGCTTCTTGTCAAGTAAAAATCAGACAGACAAATTGAAACGAAGGGAGTGTGTTACATGATGATCCTTGCATATAATTCACTATTTCTCGAATAAATATGTGCAAAACTAGCATTTAAAAGTTATTTTTTTCTTCTTTTTTTGGGATATAGATACGTCGTCCCTCAGGGCGTCCTCAGGGAATATTAAACATTGGTGTGACATTACTTGGTGGAACCATGAGAAGCATGCAACTATATAGACAATTAAGTATGTCAGCAGTTGGATATCGCGATTTAATGGATGAAGATGCACATCTTCCCAACTACGAACAAAAAACCCTAGATGCTCAGAACAACGACAACAACAACAACAACAACGTCACTACGTTAAAACCTATACTACGTCGTACAAGGAGTGAACGTAGTGAACGTGTCACGTTCGATAGCGCCTCGATGGCTAATAGTTCATTAGTTGCAGCAATTCCCCACAAAAAAAAAGTTGTGGCTGTTGAAAAAGAAAGTTCAATACTTAGTATTTCATTTGAGCCACCAAAACATATGATGAAGAAAAAAGGTAAAGCAAGTTCTGTTATAAGTGGTGCAGAATTAAGAGAAAAGCCCAAAACAAATAATAAAAAAGGTAAATCTGGATCAGTATTAAGTGATTCAATTGTTAGTAAAGAATCATCTTGTTATATTAATAGGCCCAAGCCCAAAGATGATAGGCCCAAGACCAAAGATGAAAAGCCCAAACTCAAACTTATAGAGTTAGAATTTGGGGATAAAGAAAAGCCCATTAATGAAAAGAAGGGTGGAACCGATTCACCGACGACTAAGGTAGTTGATGAAAAGTCCATTACAATAAAACCCAATAAAGGTTTGGGCCTGGATGTAAGCCCAAAAGAGAGACAAACAACAGTTATTGGAAAGCCCATGTTAAGAAATAATGGTGGGTTTGATTATGGAGGCCCAAAAGGGCAAAATGGGAAATTTGTATTTGGAGGCCCATTGAAGGCCCATTCAGTATGGTCTGATTCTGAAGTTGGGCCTTCACCTTCTGAAGTGGCTGCTGCTATTGCTGAAAAGAAATACCCTTTAGAAGAGGAAAAGAGTTCTGTTTTGGATGGTTGGAGTATAGATGAAAGCGTCGAAGGACTCCGGTCGAAGCTCGAGAGGTGGCGAACTGAGCTACCGCCATTATATGACCGGGGTATGGCGTCGAGTAGCTACCATTCAACGGGCCGGCATACGAGAAGGCATACTGATGGTGGGAGTGGGCTTTTTTCATGCTTTGGTAACTTTTATGGTTATGAATGTCAATGTATTTGTGGAAAGCCCAAAATGAGAAGAATGAATCCAAAGTTTCAAAGCCCATCAGTTGGAAGCAGGTCATGGGTGTAAAAAGCCCAAGAAAAAACCCAAAAGAAGATTTCAAGGCCCACTTGTGATAAGGGAAAGGAAAATGAAGGAAAATACATTATTTGCAAACAGAAAATATTCATTATTATTGTTTTTAATTAATAAGATGTTGTATTATTTATTTTTTCCATTTTGGTAAAAATTAACCGGACTATAATTCATTTTGTTTTATGGTTCATCGCTGAATTCTTTCTCTCTTTTTTCCCAAGGCACATATATAGGTAAAATTAGGCGTGTTTGTCCGTCAGTTTCATACGTCTTCTAGATATTTGGTTCAGTATGGAAGAAAATATTTTCTTATTTTTCCATAAAGTAAGATTTTTAAGTCTTTTATATCTATGTTATATAATTTAAATAAGTGTAATGTGTACGTTTTTCTCACACATAATTTTCCTTGTCACCTTAAGCAAAAAATAATGGAGTCATTGCTTAAACTATAATTTAATTAAAAATAAGTGAATTAATTTATTTTTTTATAACCAAAAAAATTAATTTTATCTTTTTAAAAATTAATGATGATTATGGCCTCTGGGACCCATATATGTTTGCCATTGATATAAACACTCTTTTCAAAATGATGAATTCTTCCTCTTCAAGTTTCATTTGCAATTTCTCACTCATCATTTTTCAAAAAATAAAATAAAATTTAGTCTCTGATTTGTGTTGCCATGTTTTTTTCCTTTATTTATTGAAAGTGTTTTTCTATGTCCCCTACCTTTTTTGTAGAAATGTAGATATTATGATTTATAGATTCATATAAAATAAGTTGAATTTAGTTTGTGTTTGAACATGTGATATGAAGTTGTTATTTTAAATTATTATTTAAACATGTGATTTGGAATTATAATTTTTCTTAATTGTTTTATTTTCTGTTCGATGTCTGATGTTTGGTACCTATATTAGAATTCGATTAATTTAAATTTAACCTGCAGGGCTTCATTCGAGAGGAAGCATTCTTTATCAAAAGAATCTCCATATTCAGAATTCGAATCTGAGCTCTCAGGTTAAGAAAAAAGAACCCCATTTTTACTGCATCACATCCGTCGGTGATATGCTTTGATCTTTAATGAACATACTTTTATGACAAGTTGACCTTAAAATTAGTTGGTGTTAACTTTTTAAAGAAATTATAAAGCTCTCTAATACTGGCATTGTCTCTAGAAAACATGTTTATTAATTGAGTATTATTTTATATTTTATTAAAAGTTAATTTGAACAGAATCATAATAATAATATTTTGTCCGACAAAGATCATATGTAAGATACAAAACTTTAATGTGGTTAATTTAATAATTAGCTTAATAGTACTATCAAACATGAATCTATTTCGAGGCCTGCAAAAAATATTATTGTCGCATAAAAAATACTTTAATATTATAATACTTTAATTTTAATCTTTATTTCTATATTTGATATGATATTCATTATTTATAAAAAGAATATCAAAATATAAAATATTGTATCGAAGTATATAATTACATATACATAATATATGTTGTTATTATCCTAGTAAATATATAAATTAGTATTAGTACAAAATTAATTATTTAGACATTGGAATTTCGACTACACTATCTTGATTGAAATGTACTCTTTTTGTATAATTGATTAACGAAGAAAATGTTTTATAAATACTTTATTTTGAATATTACTACATGTTAAAGGTATTAGCTAGTATGATATAATTAAAACGCTTCTTGAAAGGTCGAAGTCATATTTCTCTATTATAAGAGTATATGTAAGTCGATGTTGAACAAACTATGACTACAAATTTACCATACCACAAAATATAGTAAAATCAAACTTCAAAATATTGAACCATACCGAGTTAGTTTGGTATGATCATTGTATAGTATTTATAAAAATTGAAATTATCAAATTAATTATTTTTAATACCATATTATATCCATCCCTATCCGTGAATGAGAGAGAAGTATGATGACTTAGATAAAGAAGGCTAATGGAGAAACTTCATTAATTATAAGACTTTTTAGATGCCTATAAATTTTAATTAAGCATTTGTAATGACATAAAACAAAATCAAGGATTTAGAAAATCTTAATTAGTCAAGTTTAGGTGTCTCAACTTTAGCATAAAACCCATGGGTTAATGTGTAAAAGGTTGATTCTTTTCACAAGCCAAAAGCTTAGTCTAGACTATATACTATTTTTTTTTGGCTTCAATATTTACTTTCTTTGTGTTGTTTGTCTATTATTTAGAAGACAACTATCACTTACCCTTTTGCTTTCAAAAAGATAGACCTAATAGTGGCTTTGGCCATATATGCACCAACATAAATTAACTAAAACAATTTTTGATAGTAATTATTAAAAAAGAGTGGTGTATTCGTAATCTTATTCCCACCAAATCACATGTGAAACAAAACCATCATAGGAGGATAAAAACAATAAATTATTGAATTTTCAAGGAGTTGAGGAAATGATTTTCTTCATTTTTTCAGTTTGGTGTCTGATATTCGGTCCTCTTAATTTAAACTTGTATCGAAATTGTCACTTAAAAAACAAAAAAACGTTCCCTAGAAAAAATAATTCATATAACAGAGTTTTGAATATGAAGTAACTTATCACTTCATCGTAACTTTTTGTTATACTAAAATTATATTCATTGCAAGTTTAGTCCCAACATTTGGACAAAAAAGTGAATAAGAAAGGAGAAAAGTTCTTAAAAGCTATTAGGGGACATAGAAATAACACATTCAAGTACATATAATGTCAAAAAGAAAATTGAAATGATTTCAAATGAAACTTGAAGAGGAAGAATTCATTTGCTTAATCATTTTATTTAATAATAATAAAAAAAAGTGTTTGGCTCAATGGCAAACATATGGGTCCCAAATATAACATTTTTTAAACATTTTTATTATTATTAAATTAATTAATTATCTCCCAATATATATGTGATCACTTCATTCTCATTCATTTCTTGAACTTCAATATTTGTAGTTTGTCAAAAATTGGAAAATGTGTTCAGAGAGTAATTCATCTTACAGTGATGAAACTGGGCTTGAATTGGGCTTGGGCCTAGGCCCAAGTGTTACAAAGGCTAACAAATCATCAACAAAATGGTGTGAGTATGGTAGAATTTTGACTGCTAAAGATTTTCCTAATGGATTTATTACAAGGAGATTTAATAATATTTGTACTGATGAGAATATTGGATCTGCTTCTACAAGTGCCAGGTAAATAACTTTTAAGTATAAGTTAAGTTTATGTTTTCGTATCGTAATATTTCAGAAGTTATGTCTTGTAGCCTTATAGAGCTTATGTCCTGACTAGGCATAAGTTCGATTGTTAGGAGCAATAGTTAAAGACGAAGGATAAAAATCAAATAATAATTTTTCATTTGTTTTATGAAAAAGGCTTATGATCATGAAATGAAAGGATATTATGTATAATTATGTTTTTTTGGGTAAATTTGGTGATTATTTTAGGAGTTTTTTCCTAAGTTGTGGCTTTGATGAAGTGATTGTTTCTTATTTTTAAGGGTGCGGTGGGATGAATGTAATTCCTAAAAATTATCAGCTCTGTGTATGGTGAGAAAACTGGCATAAATAAAGAGTTAAATTTGAAATTTATTATACTATATATTGAATATTATTTTCAGTGTTTTGATTATCCTATTACCTTATTTGGTTGTTATTATTGTTTCTTTTCCTTGAATGCTTCCTCTATTATATGTTATGTCCTTTTTTTTAATCTCTGTATGTATTGTTTGATATGCATTACTTGAGTCAGGATCTTTTGAAAATAGTCCCTCTACCTCCAAGAGGTAGGAGTCTCGGAGGGTGTATGGTCTGTATATACTCTATCTTTCTTAGACTCCAACTAGTAAGATTACACCAAATATGTTATTATTATTATTATTGCTGCTTGGGAACAAAAAACTCTAGATAGGGAGCAATTTCTTTTTTTAGGCCTGTGTGGTTTGCTACCAAATAATTATACAAAAAAGTGATTATCTCTTTACTTTAATTCTCTTTAATTAATAAAATCATTTAATTGGTTCAGGCACATTACTATGTTCATATAATATTTTTCTTTAGGTATTAACCTTAGTTATTTCTAACCTATAATTGCATTATTTTTGAAGCAGTCAGGTTGTGGGATGGCCACCAATAAGGACTTACAGGATGAATAGTTTTAATCAATCAAAGATTACAAATGCTGATCATCAACAAGAAAATGGGAACAAAGAAATTGAGAGTTCAAACAAGAAAATTAATCATGGAAATAATACCAAGAATAATGATGTAGATTTTGTAAAGGTGAATATGGATGGATTGCCAATTGGAAGAAAAGTGAATTTGAGTTCTCACATTTGCTATGAAACTTTAGCCAAAATCTTGGAGGAAATGTTCTTCAAATCAACCAAAACTACTAATTGTAAGTTGAGATATCTATCATAGTTACTAAATTGTCTTTGAAATGATCTTATGGTGTTAGTACTCAAAAGTTATGTTGCTCGGACTTTTAAAAATGATAATGGGTGCATGTCTGATTCTTCAAAAGTACTGCATTTTTGGAGGATCAGGCATGAGTGTGATAATATTTTTGAAGAGCCCAAGTAACATAGTTCAAAGACTTAATACAACCGACTAATAACTTAGCTGTAATATGGATATCAGACACTTGGTTTTCCACCCAACGTCTGATATCTGTATTATCATTCTGATTAATTTGAATTCGTGTTATATAAAATATATTTAAGAGGAAAACGCTCCCTACCCTAGAACCCGAGATAGTACATGTTAGTGATAGTATATGATAATTGAATTTGTGCTTATTTGAAATAGGTGGAGAAAAGGAACAAGTAACAAAGTCATGTAAGCTCTTGGATGGATCATCAGAGTTTGTTCTCACATATGAGGATAAAGATGGAGATTGGATGCTTGTTGGAGATGTTCCATGGGGGTAAGAAATATTTCTCTTAATTTAGTGTTTCTATAGTTAGTTAAAATGTTGACATATTTACAACAGAGTTATCTGATATCTGTTGATGGTAAAAGGTAACATAAGTATTTTGTAGAATTAGTCAAAGTACATGCAAGTTAGCCTAGACATCACAATTATAAGAAAATAAAAATCTTTGACTAGAAATCATTATCGTTATAAAAATTCATAAATTTCAAATTCTGAATCTGTCTTTGCTTACATGTTTGTTTGCATTGTCTTGTAGGATGTTTTTGAGCAATGTGAAAAGGCTAAGAATCATGAGGACTACTGAGGCCAAAGGACTTGGTATGTAAAACATGGAGAGACACAAAAGAAAATTGATCTAGTTCACTTAATTAGCAAATGATCAAATGAAACCACAGCTTGGAAAGACTATATAGGAAAATAGTACAAGTAGAGAAGCAAAGAGTACACATTTTGGGGAGTACTTTTTTATAGTTTCAATTTTTGTTCTTGCAATTATTATTTTTTGTCTAATGTAAGCCTCATTCAAGCTATTTAGTTCTTAAAACCCCTTATATAATTGATACCTATGCTTGCTCGATTTTCTTCATTATTTAGAGAATAATTTGTTTTATTATTGTATTTTCTTTTTGTACTGTTTTTATATATCGAAAACAATTTCTCTACCTTTACAAGGTAGCTAGAGATAAGACTACAAATACATCAGTCTCCCCAAACCACGCTTATGAGACTACGTCGACGGATATGTTGACATAATTAGGTTTGTGAATTTAAGTCCCAAAAATAACAAACGGAGACTTTTTTGACAACATGTAACTCTTGATAAGACTTATAATTAATGCTCATATATCTATGAATCTAAATTTATCGAATCACCCATGTTACGATCTTCTACCTTTTGAGTGTTGTCATTTTGATATTTGGATTATATTTTTCATGTATCATTCAATCTACAACGCAAAAGTTTGTAACATTAAGCTAAACTTCATTAAGAAATAAAGAAATAAATAAATAAATATACCAACAATTATTTATATATATTTAAAACTTAAAAAGTTCTATAACATGAAGTGGTCGTGCCGGAGTGGTTATCGGGCATGACTAGAAATCATGTGGGCTTTGCCCGCGCAGGTTCGAATCCTGCCGACCACGCCACGTGTTGTTATTTTGTACATTTTTCTTATTAATTTTTGCATACGGAGAAGGGTCTAAAATGCCCCTCAAGTATTTGAATTGGTACAAAATTACCATCCATCCACCCATCGGCCTAAAATACCCCTGACATCTACCTTTCGGCTCAAAAATACTATCGATGTTAATCCGACTCATATTTGCCCTTATTTTTAATAGCTCCCTTAAAGTAAAATTATTAAATATTTATTTATTATATTGCTTAATGTGATTGGTCCAAATTTAAACCCTTCTCAAATAAATAATAAAAATGATATTTTTAAAATTTCTGTTTTTCTATAAAACTACTTATGATTCATATTGTGACCAAATACACTTGAAAATAATATTGAAAAAATAATTAATTTCATGATATCTTCCTATTGGCCTATTTTAAATCGACCCCAATTTATTATAACGTAATCCAACTCATGAATGGGGATCCAACTAAAATCCATACTTACCCCGACTGATTGTTCATCTAAAAAATTATTATTTTCATTAAAATAAAATTTTCTCTCAATTATCCAAATGTCTTGTTCATTTTCTCTTTTATTCCTTTTTGTAATCTCTTATTCTTAATTAGGATATCTGGGACTCAAATTTGAAATGAACTCACATATTTATATTATTTTAATTAGTATTATTGTCATGATGGGATGAGGGTGGAGATAAGAGAAATGATTATTTTTATTCTTTTATTTTTAATTTTGGTTACACACAAAAGAAAAATATGTAATATTTGTACATATTTGCTTAATTAAGTCATCTTTTATTGAACTAATTATTTTTATATGAATGCATCGTTATTTTCCTCCTTTTTTTCTCTCTTGTTTGTCATAAATTAAAAAAAAATTAAAATGGTGGACAAGATCCAAATAGAAAAAAATTTGGAAGACATAGGAAGTGAAGGGCCGGGGAGGCAGGAGTGTAGAGAGTAGATGCCTAACCTTTTTATAATTTTAAATACACTATGAAATTCAAAATCAAGTCAATCATGTGAGCTTATATATAAAGTAATTTCGAATTATTTTAACGGAAAATGGCCTAAAATGCCCTTAAATTATGAGATTTGGTACAATATTACCCTTCATCCACCTAATGAGTATGATCTGTTAGACATAAGGGTATCTTTGAGCCGAAAGGTGGACGTTAGGGGTATTTTACGGCCGATAGGTGGATGGAGGGTAATTTTGTACCAATTCAAATACTTGAGGGGCATTTTAGGCTGTTCTCCGCTTTGCATATTAAAAGAACTTTTGTCAGCTTATTTAGGGAGCTAACAATTTTCTAAAAATATTTGAGTTGATGGTATTTCGATTGCTTACTCAGGACATGACCGCAGATAGAAGGAGATGGAGGTCGTAGATTAGAGTGAAAGATTAGTAGATAGTCGAGCGTTGTCTCGCTTTCTTGTGGAATAGGCTTGGTGATAGTTTGGTTCGTTGTATTTGTTTCATATCAGTATTAGTAGTGGTGATAGTTTGGTTCGTTGTATTTGTTTCATATCAGTATTAGTAGTGTAATTCTTGTAGTTTCTTGTCCTACGATTTATATTATTACTCATTGTTACTTGTGCTTTGGCTATTGTTACTGCTCTGTGTCTTTTGATTGCAGTGAAATGTTTTTTCTATTATTTGTCATATCTTCTTTAGTTTTGTATTTTTCTTTTTCAAACTGATTTGATGTGTTACTTCAACTTAGGTTCTTTCGCAAACAAGCTTTCCACCTCTACGAGATAAGGTAAGATCTGTGTACATTCTACTCTCCTAAATCTCACTTATAGAATTCTACCCTACCGAGTATGTTGTTATTACATTTACACTGTTTCTTTAAAGAGCTTGATGAACAAAAAACTTGTTACATAAATATAAATGAAATTCATATTTCTTATTTTCACAATTAGGAAAGTTTTACTGAGTAAACATCATTCCAATTAGCAATCAATGCATCAAATAACAATATGTTTCTTGTTTAATCAAAAATTTGAAAGTTGACACCATCTTGACAGTAAAAAGCTAGTATCAAGTACTCATCCTGTGTGCTAATTTAATTCGTTCTCAATAGCCACGAGACGATCCATCTCTTGCATTGCCATATTCAGAAGGGGGAAAATTGAATATAGAATCCTCAAATTTAGGTTTACCTCTTCAATCCTTGCAAAACCATGCATTCCAAATTTGACACCATCTAGCTCTACCTCCTCTGTTAACTCGAAGAACGACAAAAAGGCCTTTGATCTCGATTACAACTTTCCATGGCACAGGATTGATACAAATTTCTATACATGATCATATGAAGTTCAATCTTCATATTTACAAGCTAATATGTTTCTTTTTCTCTTTTGAGAACGGAAGACACAAACAAGAAGTAGCTAATACTATAACATGAGTTCTTATAATGGGGAAGAATATTACTTCCAAGTTAGTTGTTGCAAGAAACTTTCTTCTATCTTCTCAGATAGTCATTGAACACACCTTGAAATCTAGGTTATGTGGACTAGATTCTATCATCAAGATTGTGAGTATTCTCGAGCAAAGGAAATAGGGAAAAGGTTCACCAACAACCGCGCTTCATCTGCACGAGAAATAATTCAATGTCAGCTGAATGTTTAGCGAATATTGTTGTTAGTGACAACCATAAGTCAAAAGCTTACAAAATTTCATGCTATGTTCTCTCTAACATCACAAAGGTATAAAGCATTGAGAATTCGAGATACTGATGTCTAAAACCAGGATATAGAACATGTAAAAAGGAGGTTACAATATTCCAAGTCCTTTTCCTGGCCGTTCTATGAAGTTCACTTTACTCAAATAAAGTATAATTATAATAGGTCCTCCCACCATATATGCAAGTGAATGAAAATCCACACACAAAAAAAGAACAGAACAATGTATAGGACAATTAGCATTAAACAAGATCAATAATCATCAAGACAACATACATTAGCAAGGCAGGTATATTACTATTACTTATCACTTATCAGAAAAGGCGAGTAGCACATAAAGCGGAAGAGCCACACTCTTCCTTCATAAAAAGGTGAGTAAATGACGTTTTACTGACTAGTGTCTTGATTGTCTTTAAGATACTACCAGAGATGATTCGCACTCTGTTAAGATACTTCAACTGAAACATTTGAGCACTCCTAAGATGAGAACATTAATAGTCTTCAAATTATGCAAGTGCTCCTAAAGAAGCGACGGATAATGCTATTTGGTAATAAAGCAGAAAGAAACTAATCAAAGATGGCATAGGCTACACCCTTCTTTTGTCCAGTTGGTACAGTTAATATTTCAAATTTCAACATTTTTAGTGTGTATAATTCTTCACGGCTAAATTGGAAGTCTTTTTTTTTTTTAATTCAGTAAAATTGGAAGCTTCTTAGACAGAGAAAGCAAAGAACAAAATGTACAATTAGAAAAAGTAGAGCCAATAGAACTGTAATCTGGCTCTGAATAAACATCTGATTCAAAACGGAAGTACACTCAAATTCCTTTGAAATGCCTTTACGACTATTCTATTGTATGCATATTCAAATAGCTTGTGTGGGTTCTAGAATTGTAAAGCAAGGACAGAGACATGTCAAAGAGGTTGTCAGAGTTAGATTAAATTAAGACTGCCAGCCATAAGCAGAATCACTCTGGGAATTCAAAGTGGAAAGGACTTCAATCAGCACATGAAGACAGATGCAAAGAACAAAGACCACATGCAGGTACAGTACGAAGATGACCAGTTTACAGAATCTAATTGCAAAACCAGCAATTCAAGAAAATGTTATGATGTCTATCATAATTTCAAACTCTACAGGATTATTAACTATTAATGGTTACCTTAGTACATGATGTGCCAAAAATAGCTATGCTGCATCTCTCAAAACTGCAACAATTCCAATGAGGTAGTCAATTGCAGATGGCAAGCTTCCCTGTGTAGTCATCAGCCATTCCATAATCAATGCTGAGCTCCCTTAGGGGAGGGATATTCTCCATTGCAAAGAGCATGAGGTGAGGGAAAGATACATTATTATGATCATACAGCACAGGCTGTACTAGAACATTGGGGCTTGAACTGTGACTCATGTAACAGGCTAAATTCCTCATTCTAGAAACATCCATCGCAAAATCCAAAGGAGGAATGGAGGGGTATGCCGGTCGGGCGTAATTAGAATCTATTCGGGATAAATCTCCCCATTCCGCCCATCTCTCAGCAAAATGACTTGGATAGATTAAACTATCACCATTCATTGTAAATATTTGAGCTTGCTCTTGTGTGAGAACAACACCAGTATATTCACAAATAAAAGACCCTGCTAGCAGGAGGTCCAACGACCTAACTCCCCAACCAGTCTCCCTAGACCGAAATACTTCAAACCTGTTCCTCACACCTTTCTGGCTAACCCGATTCCAACAAGTTGGAGGACATGAACAATGTGGTCCACATTCAAAAATGACTGGTTTTCCTCTCAACAAGATCCCATTCGTATCATATGCAAACTGTCCACCATTTTTCATCGCGCAAAAGCAATTATTCCCATTCCCACACCCATCGGTGCACTCACAACCTGAACCATTTCCCACATGCTGATAGACATATGGAGGAAATACAGTCTTCAACAGATAGTCATAACAAGCTGGATCACGTTCATTATCAATATCATTGAACAAAAATACAGGCACATTTTCCTTTTTCCTTGATATATCAAGAGAAATGTATCCCATGGGCCTTACCTCTAGTGGCCTGGTCCTAAGACTCTCTGCAAATCTAAGTACAGCACTTCCCATGTCTGGCTGATTCTCAATCCTAATAAGCTTATATTTGTACACTCCAAATCCAGACTTACCCACATCAAACCAAGATTCCGTGATTCTATACAATCCATCATACACGTACACTTTACCACTAGAACTACCAACATATTTAAAGCCACGAATTACCCTCACCTCAACTCCATAGTACATGCTCCTCTCCAATGCCAAATTCCCACCTTCCAACTTTTGATGCACAACTTGCCGTGAGTTCTTATCCTGTCCACCTTGCCCTGTATATATAATCACATCCCCAGCATCTTCATCATCCTCATACCCCCCTGAAGCAATTACACTTGTGGCAATTGGCTCCCCATTTGAGCTCTGGTTAGCAGGAAGATAATCAATCCCAGCTTGAGGCGTCCCATGTAATCCTACCACACAAAGCTCCATTCTATATAAGAACAAATCACCAACAAGCACTCCTGGAATCGCACCAACAGTACGCTTATCACGATTCAACCAAAGTCCATGCTCCCTCATCATTTGTGATGCCTTCAAGTCCCCCCTTGCTCTAGTCTGTCTGCCAGAACCCAAATGTTGGTTGTTTTCATCCTCTAAATTTACAAAAATTCGTAGAGAATCATAAAGCATTCGTGTCTTACGAATCAGGTCACGAAAATATCGTTCATCCTCCGGTTTAAGATCTGTCACTCTAACCAACTCCGATGACCTCTTCTCATACTTCCTTCTTGTAATAACAATATCAGAAACCTGAGATTAAGTTAACAAATCAAAAAGGGTCGATCCAATTCACAAAAAAACTACTTGGGTCAGTAAGTATTACATCAAATTCATCTACAAAATCATCATAAACCCAATTCAACTCAAACCAAACCAACAAAAAAAAATAATTTTATTCCATTTTTTAACCCAAACTTCTCCAAGATTTGATTTAGAATCTCTAATACAAGCTAAATTAAACTACCCCTATTACCTGCGAATCATTGCTGACAGGAACAATCGCTCGACAACCCGAATCCTCATTAGCTTCAACATCTCCATCTCTCTGTAACCTCTGAGCAAAAGCCGTTCGAAACAGCTCAGATATCCGATTATACTCCGAATGAACACCTGCCTCATTTGAGCTTGGAGTTTGAGAACTAGTAGCATTCTGCTGCTGCTGCGGAGTAGTATTTCTGACACCTGAATTGTAACTGAAATTCGAATTGGGGTTTATCGATTGAGGGGTAAATTCATCAAGGGGTTCAAGTTTCGGCTCAATTTTAGGGAAAATCATGGTGGGTGTTGGAGTTTTCGGTTCAGTAGGGAAATTAACGTCTTCTAATCCAACAACAGAACCCATTTCCATAGAAAAACAAGAAAACTCAAGAAGAATTTATAGCTTTTTAACACAAATCAGCTCATGTAAGAAGAAAAATTTGAGAAAATTTAGGGTTTTGCAGAGAAATATTGAGATTTCTCCATAAAAATGAAGAAGACAGAGGATTTGTCTGAAAGAGAAAATAAAGGAATCTTTCTATCTTTATTGTATTATATATATAAAAAAAATCTATTTTTAAATGTACTTTTTTTTTCGAATTTAAGCATCGAATTAGGAAATAAAGAAATATTCTTTATTTTATTTAAAAGAAAAAAATCAAATGTATTCGTGCTCTTATTAAAAAATAAAAATAGATAAAGCTTATTTTTTCCTTATGTTTAAGAAAGATTATCTTGATTCGGTATACGAGAGTCAAATTGATTAATATTATGGATTTGGACTGTTTTTGAAATAAAATATATATATTTAGAAACTATATAAAATGTATTATAAGTCACAATAATTAACAATTTGAAATATTTAAAAAGTATTTTAAATTTTTTTATGACTAATGAAAATATTCTTTAATTGTTCGAATAGTAACTAAGATACTTGAATTGGAGTGGAGAGAATATTAGTTATTAATGAAATTAAATAAAAAATTTATTGGGTATATCAAAAATTAAAATATTAAACCACATTTAAAATAGAGCGGAAATAGTAATTGATCATTCGATTAAAAGTGAAGGGTTGAGTCTTTTTAAAGGGGAAAAGAATGTCTATAAGTTTTAACTTTTAATTAGGAGATAATTTTTTTTTTTTGTATGTATCATGTTTTTTTTTTTTTTCGCTTGTATAAAATTAAAAGCTTACCCAAAATGATAAAAGAAATTACATTTTCTTTTATTGTTGAGTTGTCAAGTTTTTGATTTCAATGTTTAAATTGAATTAGATTTTAATACGAATATCAAACACCGAATGATATTTCTCTTTCAAACAAAAACACGACCCTCCTCAACTATCATGTTTACTTAACTACATATTTTAATTTATTTTAAATTTGGAAATACTATTTATTTTTTTAAATAAATTATTTACATTAAATATTTTTCTAATATAAATATATTATTTAATTTAAAATTATTAAATTCAGTTGAATTCATAATTTTTTTTTGTCACCCATTGTGCACATGTCACAAGAAAAAGCACCCAACAAAACAAGAATTAATTCTAGTTATGTGAGGTTGCTCTCCTTGTTACATGTGCCTAGTGGGTGACAATTTATGTGTAGTGTTGGTACTTTTCACCTAAAGGATAACTATAACTTTTTTTATTTATTTATATTTACTCGTCGCACGTTCTTTAAAATATAATGATTAATTAAAATATTTATATCAATTAGTAATATTTAGTTTTAAATATAAAGAAATAAAATTAATGCTGAGACATAAGAAAAAGATATATATGAGTCAGTTTTGTAACGAGGTATATCAACTCTAAATCGTAAAGTCAAAAGATATATCAGATCATTTTTTCTAAAAAGAATAATATTTTTATTTTGATATGTTAAACATGACAAGTAAAATTATAAATATATTTTTAGCGTAATGAATAAATAAAAATAAATTGACTTTTTAAGTACACAAATTAAGTTTGAGAAGACAAACAAAAACATAAAAACTAACCAAAACAAAGGAAGAATACAAAATTATTTGCATCTTGATTTTATATATTATTTTTTATTAGGAGGTATTCTTTTGTACTTTTTTGGGATACTCTATAAAAAAGAATAATCTACTATTTGTAAATAAATAAATATTTTTATTTTTATTATTATTATTTTGGAAAATTACTTGGCTAGGGACCACTTGCCTCTTAAGCCGGGAATTTTTTTAGTTGGATTTGAAATTTCAGATTTTTGGCTCCAAATTTTGAATAAAGTGAAATTTTCGTATTGTATTTTGAAAAATGGTCTGAAATTTGAAAGTAATCTCCTCGATAATCATTTATTTGAATAACAAAATGAAAATCCACCAAATTAAAGTAATATACGAATAATTTCTTAAATATATGCTCATGCATGCGTAAGTTATAACAATCACAAAGAAAATGAGATCTAGGGAAAAGAATTATCTATCTTTACGTATGTTTGTTGAACACAACAAATACCTGGTGAAATATTTGATGTGCACGTAGATTCATGTCTATGGTTAGTCGAGTTAGTTTTAACACAGATGCAAGTATCCTTTGTCATGACTCGAACATCACCACCACCAACATATTCAATGAAATATCACAAGGAGGATAAAAAAGTTGTTTCAGACTCAAAAACCAACATTATAAATAAAAATTTCATCCATCTATCATTGATACAAACTCCTCCCTCCTATACAAATTGTACCAACAATGTAGAACATATTCTTTCCATACCATTTTATGATGCTAAATACGAAATTTAAGAAAGAAGGAAAAATATTCGAAATTTGTGATGTAAAACAAGTCGAGGTGTGCATCACTCATTGCTTCCTTTTCATACTCGAGGCGAATTCCCCAGCATTGTTCTTTCTCCGGCCAGTACAGTTGAGAAACCTCCAACATGTAATAATCATTTGGGTTCTTCCCTTCTTTATTGCCATAACCATTCCACAATGTTTCAAATGGTATGTACAAGCAACAAATGAAAGGATCCTCGAAACTCAAATATAGAGGGATGTCGTATTTTCTTTCAGGGTCAGATTTGCAGACCAATGTAGATTCTAATCTTGTATCCAGTGTAGTAGGACCGTAACATATCCAAAAACCCATGAATTTATCGGTATACCAAGATGGGTTTAGATCAATTGAGATCTCTTTTTGATTTATAATCGAACAACTCTGGAATTCTGACTCAGGAAATCCACCCAATATGTTGAGATTACTAAGATCAAGTGATGTCAAAGAGGATAAACCTGATACTTGATGCAAGACGAAACTTGAGGAATATTATTGAAATTGTTGTTCATGTGAGAATCTTAAAATCCCCAGTCTGCGAAGCTTAGTGATGGAGGAAGGTGGTTGGGAGATTGCAGTTTCGCTCGCATCAAGTTCCTCTAGCTCTTGCAGATCACCAATGTTTTCTGGAAGCTTCTCTAGCTTTTTGCAACCTTTGAGTAAAAGACGACGAAGATTCATCAAATTACAGAGGCTGTCTGGTAGACTTACAAGATCTTTACAACCTGTCACATTTAGCTCAGTGAGGCCGCTCTGATTCCCAATCCAGAACATCGACATATTTCAAGAACTTCCAATTGCTGTGATTCAAAGAGGCTGTTTGGCAGTGTTGCAAGTTTATTGCAATCTGAAATACTGAGAACACTAAGATTTCGAATAGTGTCTGGAATACTTTCAATAATTTCACAATCAGTCAATCGCAAATATCTAAGGCCGCTGAGAGACGGGTCTTATCCAGGGGGATCCTAGATTGAGTATTGATAAGCGCTGCACATCTCCACAGATTTCTGGAAATTCTTGTAAGCTTGTGCATTCAAGGAGATTGAGAGTCTCAAGAGATTCCATGCAGACAAATTTTGGAAGCTTCTTAAGTTTGTGACAATCAGACAAACTCAAAGAAGTAAGCATTCTGCAATGTCCAACAGAGGGATGGACCTCTTCCAAATTCTCAAAATTAGGGGTTTTTGTCCAAGCTTCTTTAGTTTCTCCAAGTTTGACATATCACCAAAATTAGGGTTTTTTGTTAACCCAAGGCTTATGCTTAGATCCAAATTGCTCAATTTCTGTATTCATTTTAAAAAAACGAAAAACTAGTTAACTTAAGTAGTACTCCTAATAGAAATATTTTATGGGGAAAAAAATAAAGAGAAGAGAAGGTTGTTATGATCATTGAAGGCCGTAGAAAATGCGGAAAAGAGAAAGTCCCAGGTAACTCTATCAACCAAAGCTAAAATAGATGGAAAGAAATCACCTGAGGTTCGTTTGGTAGAGTGTATAAAAACAATGCTCAATAGAGTGTATTAGTAATGTTTATATTAGTTATGTATAGATTATTTCTCATGCATTGTTTAGTTTGGTGTATTAAAAATAGTATCCATTGTATAAAAATATTTATTTACAAAAATATCCTCCACAATTATGGTGGAAAAGATGTAAAAATGCTTTTGAGGGGTAATTGAGACTTTAACCACGCTAATGCATGTATTAAATTCCTTTGCATTACTAATACCTAGAAATCCATCGTATTAGTAATACACTCCACTAATACAGGGATTTGAACTTGAGATCTTATAGTGCTCAATCCACTTCTTTGACACCTCCTTGGGTGCGCTTGCAAGTTCTTTATTAGGTAGATATAATTGCAGGAAGTAAATTACTGTACAATTATAAATCCAAAGATTCAACAATATTTTACATCATGACTGTGATGAAGTACTTGTACTTGTAAGAACAAAATTTTAACTGACTGATAACCAAAAATAGATAAAAATTTGGTGTTAATTGTGTATATCAGAACATTTATTTAAAGTAGCATTTAAATCATGGATGGATTAATTTACATGCATTGACCTATCAAAGCATTTATTTCAACCTCATTATATACATGATGTTCTATAATTACAACTATTTGTTCAGAATTATTATTCCATTATTCTGTACAAGAACTTTGCAACAACTCCAGTTGATGTCTAATATTTGTAAGAGAGTGTTGTTACCTTTGATATTGGCCAAAGTTCAACAAGCCTACTTTCACATAAACAAAGCACAACAAGCTGTGATGGTTCAAAGCTCTCTGGCAATGAAATTGAAGGATACTTGAGTGATAGCGCAATTTGAGCTAAAAGTTCCATTACCAACTATGAGTATTTTTAAGCTTTGCATCCTCTTGAAAATATTGCTATAATCGACAAGATCATCTTCAAAATCGCAATCTTCTGGGATCATCTACTGAACAATTCAAGTGCTTCATCCTCAGATAATAGTTGGACTACATACACATTATCCCCAATGTGACTGATTAACAGGTGCTTGTCTCTTGCTGTTAAAATAATTCTGCTACCCCTACCAAACCACTCTGGCCCTCCAACCAAAAATTCCAACTGTTCTCGATGGTTTACATCATCGAGGATGAACAGCACTTTCTTCTGGCAAAGCATCTTCTTTAAAATATTCATCCCTTCATGCTCACTAGTTAAGAGTCAATTTTTCACCCAAGAGCTTGCAAATGACGACTTGTTGTAGCCATGTTAGTCCATTTTTCTGATGAAGTTTTCCAACATCACCAAGAAAACAATCAGCTTCAAATTGATGGCGGTATCTTTGATGTAGAACATTTGCAATTTCTGTCTTGCCGATGCCGCCCATACCCCAAATACCAATAGAGAAAACATCATTTGATTCCATATCTAATAATGAGGTTACTTTCTCAACCTGAGATTTCATACCCACTAAGCTTTCCGGGAAAGGTGAAATAATTTGAAGTGACCTAGGAAATATGTCATCAACTAGCGTCTTGATGCGCTCTGCCTCATCTCTACATTACAGTGAAAATAATCTCAGAGTAAATAAATAGAAACGAAAACACTTTTCATAGACTAATATCTAAAACAAACACATAATAATGTTAGAAACACGAAAAAGAAGAAGAAGAAGAAGAAGGCTTACTTGAAATTCAGTAAATGATAGCCTGATATTTTCCCTGCCCCCACAAATGCACCTCTCCATCTTTGAACCTTCTCCATATCATCTTTGTATTTTACCTCGTGTTGGGAAAATGAATCAGCGAAAGGGGGATTTTGATGGCGCACATCTGATATGACTCACATCATAGAAGACCGGAATCACAATCTACTCCAATTCCTTTTCACACTTTATGATGTGTGCAAGCTCCTCTAAGCACCATCTTGAGGATGCATAGCTTTTTGAAAATATTACGACCGGGAATCTGGCATCTTCTATGGCTTTTAAAAGTTTGATTTTCCCGCTTCCAACCGTTCATCATCTTTGAAAGCGTGGATTCCTCTCTGTTCCAAAGCATTATAGAGATGACTCACAAAGGTTCTACGCGTATCTTCACCTCTATAAAACTCAAAAAGATATCGTACTTGCAAATTTCGGAAGAAGAAGCATGAGACATTGTTGAAGAGTATTGCTAAAGCCTTAGTGAAAGAAAAAGTGGTACTTTTCAAAAGAAGAATAGAAAGTGGATTCATTCAGCATTGCTAAATACACCCCATCTCCAGCTAGCAGAAAGCAAGTAGTTGAGAAGGAGGGATCATTAATTGATTTCGAAACTTCATCTACAGCTAGCAGTAGTAATGTATGTGAAAGAGAACTAACATTGGGTGGGCCTATGCTTGTCATCCATTTTTTTGTGAGGGATGAAGCATTCCATCACAAAACGGGAAAACAAGTTCTACAAGTAGCATTCTACGTTGATTGTATCCATACGGAATACATTCTTATCATCTTATTATTATGAATGGGTCCAACATGAAGGAGTTAGGTTAGAGTGAGTTATTGATAGCTCACATCACATAATACATAGTAAAGACTTCAACTTTATCATTAATGCAGTGAGAAATTAAAGATTGAAAGAGAGAAGAAAGGGCTAAATGTACGAAAAAGGAGAAAATTCAACAAAATTGATACCCAGTGAGGGAGGGAAACTTCTTCCTTGTTTCTCTTTTGGTTTCAGGAAGTCTCGGGTAAAGCGCTCCTTAACAAAGGCGATTTCATATGAGGGACTCGAACCCGAGACATCCTTAAGGATGAAGGATCGCTCCACCTTAACCCTTTTTAGTTCTTCCTTGTTGTCATCAACCCTACACCTTTTCCACCATTCCTGAGAAATTAAAGTGAACAACAACAAACTCAGTGTGAAATATCATAAGTGGAGCTCGGAGAAAATAAAATATAGGCAAATCTTATCATTATCCAAAGATAAGAAGGTTATTTTTTATTTTCATCCGTCCAGTTGAATAACCACATACATTAAAGTCTGACTAATTCAAATTTCAGCTGCATAAAATCCCATTTGAGAGGAAAGAAATCGAATTTTTCCATACCTAGAGGCTCGAAGAGACCTAAGAAAGATAAATTTTTCCCTCTTTTACTTTGATAGAAAAGCTTCCCGGAGAATAAAAAAAAAAGAAGCTTTTCAGCAGAAGCAAAACTTAATATTTTCGAGAAGCTGAAAAAAATAATTTTATTTATGAAAAAGTACATTCTTAAATGTTTTTTTTAGAAATTTTGATCAAAGATTATTGCTGCTTATAATTGTTTTTCAAATTGATTAGTCATTTTAAAATTAATTAGTCAAACATACATGATTTTTCATCAAAAGTAGTAGTACTGTAATTTATTTTTTTGGAAATACTTTTCAAAATAAATTGATTTTCTTCAAAAAAAAAAAAAAAACTATAGTTCTTCAATTTTAAAAGTCTGAAATTCTTATTTAGGATAAATTCAAAGTTAATAATTAATATTTCTTTTATTCACTTTTATTTGTCATATTTGAATTTAAAAAAAAGAATCAATATTCAAAGATCCAAATAAAAATTAATTTCTTGATTTATACTCGCAAGTCACAAGCTGATAACAAGCCATGATAATCTTTAATTGAACTTAATAAATAAATTAGTTTTTTATTTTAAAAAAAAGAAGATAAAGAGACTAGAGAAAAATTTGAGCCACCTTCGAAATTGATTGTTATACATACATTTTCATTCTTAATCAAAGTTTATGTATATCTTTAATAGACAATATTGTAGTAATTCGTATGCATGATTCATTTGGTTTGTTTATCTTATTTTTCCATGAATTTTTATGTCACATCTTAACGGTTAAATTAATAATCGAACTAATAACGATCAATAACCGATAAACCAATATCTCAACAGTTCTATAGTGATTTAGCATGCATACAAACGATAATCGATAAGTTGAACGAATTAACTTTAAAATCGAACCGAACCGATCAATACATAACCCTGTCTCAAATTTGAATAAAAACCCAATACGAAATATTAAATAAAAAAATCGAGTCACTAATATAAAAAGATAAAGAATAATAAGAGGGTTTTTCGAATAATAAAACAACTCCCATTTTCCAGAGTATGAATACGAGTCAATAAGAGAACAAAAAAGTGGGAGCTTGGATTCCTTTTTTGGATTCAAATAAAAAACCGATAATTTTTTTTTTATAAAAAAAAAGGGTAAAAAAAGAGAGGAAAAAAGAAGAAGAAGCAATACGATAATAAACAGAATAAAAAAGAATCATTTGTGGCTGAAATTTGGCTAGCAACTGAAATCGTTTCATTTCTGAGCTAGCAATGGAAGCTCTACTGGGAAGTTCGCCTTCTCCTTCTCCTTCTCTTTCATTCACCATCACCAGAAGAAACCCCATTACTTCTTTTAAGGTATGTGAAAATTTGGAAAGTTAAGTTTTATATGGTTCTTGAAATAACCCCATTTGTTCAAGTGGAGTGGGCAAATTCCCTAATACTTCATATTACTATTTGTTCTTTTAGTTGGTGTTCTTGATTTCATTAATTTCTCAATGTTTCAATTTATGTGACGGTGTTTGACTAGAAATTGAGTTTAAAATAGTACTAATTTGATTTTGTGTAGTATGAATGGTAGTTGAAGAAACCCTATTATTTCTAGTAAGGTATGTGAATTGGAAAGTTAAGTTTTTTATGGAAATAACCCCATTTGCTCAAGTGGGCAAATTCCCTAATATTTCTTGTTACTATTTGTTCTTTTAGTTGGTGTTCTTGATTTCATTAATTTCCTAATGTTTCAATTTATGTGATGGTGTTTGACTGGAAATAGAGTTTGAAATAGTACGAATTTGATTTTGTGTAGTATGAATGGTAGTTGAAGACAACAACATACCTAGTGTAGTCTCACGAAGTGGGGTTTGAGAAGGGTAGAGTCTACACAGGCTTTACGCCTATCTAGTGATGGAACTATAGTTTTCATTAAGAGGTTTCAAAATATGAAGAATTAAACACACAAAAAAGTTGAAGAGGGGTTCAATATCAACTTTATATATATAAATGATATTTTTAGCCATGTAATAAACAGTATAATTCTCCATAGAAGGGGGTTCGGATGAACCCTTGATCCTACTTGGCTTCGCCCCTTGTCCCTACCTCAGAGGTAGAGAGGTTGTTTCCGATAGACCCTTGGCTCAAGATGAATGGTAGTAGAAGAGATATTAATTAGCTTTCTTAGAAAAGTATTGAAGTGTAAAATGAGTTTAGGAGGGGAGAAAATCTAGTGATTTTTGTACATCTGCCTAAGTCTGGAGGAATAATGAAGGTTTGCACAAGCTGGCCTGGATTAAATAATTTTAATGACTGAATTGTGTGTAATATTTTTGAAATTCTTGAAAGGGGAAGACTGTAGTATAGATTAAAACTAAGAGAGTTCATTATTTAAGCAGCCTGTTTTCTCAATTGTGAAACATTGAAGTAACATGGAAATCCTTGTTTCAATTTATGTAGTAAACAAGTATACTTGCGTATTTTAAAGTTTCCCGGAGCCAGTAATTCGAGTAAAGATTGAAACTTTATATAATTTTTCATTTGATGACAATCTCACAATATTTAGTGTGTCAAATGAAAGAAAAGGTAGAAATCGAAAGATTCGAACAGTATTTGAGAGGCTTGAATCAGAGAGGTAAAACATTGATCCCTTCGTTCAGTCAAATAAATCAGTCAACTACACCTCAGTCTCAAACTAGTTGGTGCAGGTTACATGGTTCCGCTATATCCATTCCACTCTATTCATGCTATTTCATTGCAGTACTGGTACATAATTGGTCTTTTAAGACCAAAAGCATATATTTTAAACATTATTATTTCATTAAGGGAGAAGGTCCAAATTTCTCCCTGTACTATTTATATCGCTCAATTTTGCCTCTGTCACACTTTTGGTCCATTCATATTCTTGTTGTTAACAAATTATCACGTATTTTTCCTTTTTGTTAACGGAACTCCAGCGTAAAATTGGTGGACTCTACGTGTCCAAATTCTCTGAGAAAAAATGTCCAAATTTACCCCTCAACCTTCCTTTGGAGCTTCATTAGTAGGGGTCAAGGGTAAAAATAAGGCTGCTTCCCAGTGGAGGGGGTAATGTTAGACCAAAAGCTTATGGAGGCCAAAGTTGCTCAATTTTAGATAGTACACTGGAATATTTAACCCTTTTCCCTTTAGTTAACTTTAAAGGAGCTGGAAGGCTAAGAAATGATTATGAGGAATCATTCTTGCTTGTATGTGGTGGACCATCTAGAAGGAACAAAATCAACATGTTCGTTCTGTAAACAAGAAATAAAGCATTTCCAAACTAAAAGCTACTTGTCTTTCTCTTTGTCTTTGTGTTTTTGGTGCAAAAATGTAAAATTTACACGATATAGATAGTCAAGTAGACTTCATCAATAAACATTCTGCAGGTGCTTTCATGGAATTCTTTGTACAGTGGAAGTAATAACTCTCGAGTATATCATCCTATATTGCATCTGAAAAGAAGTGGCAATGACAACTCTGGAAGTTGCTCTCCTTTATGCTACATTGAGCAAATGTACAGAAACAGAATGTTTTCTCAGCCAATCCGGAGGTGTAGAAAAATATTCATAGATAAGCAAAGTTTGCTGGTTATACAAAATGGCTTAGCTTTTCTACCAAGAAAATTCAAAACCAGTCTCCGCAAAACATTAAAGCATTCGGAATTTGTTAAGAGTATAGTACCTGAGATATTTGTTCGGTCCTGCATAGGACTAATGCTGGTTATGGCAGTTAATGCTGCTGTTGTCAAAGCGCCTTCCTGTAAGTCTGTCAGTTTGATTGATCATGTCAATCTTTTCCATTTTGTAAGACTCGATTATTCAAATATAAGTAACAAATCTCCTATTTTCTTCCCACTTTACAGTTGCTCTCACTGAAGAAAATCTACTTTTCTTGGAGGCATGGAGAACAATTGACCGTGCATATATTGACAAGACCTTCAATGGCCAAAGTTGGTTTAGGTACAGAGAAGACGCACTACGAAATGAACCAATGAACACAAGGCAGGAAACATGTAAGTTTTGCCCTTTTTCAGATGATCTGTTAGTGATTATCTGCATGAAGTTTTGCAGAACACTCAGGGAAGAAATGATCTGCTATGCATCTGCGTTGAAGCTTCTGATTGAAAAAGAAGAATTCATTATTATGAGTAGCTAGAGGACTAAAGTGTGCAATCTATATAGAAGGGAAAATGTATTAGTTAACCTTACAAACATGTATAACAAGATGCAACTTAGCAAAATAGTACCCGGCATATTTTTGTATTTTCTTTTTGCTGACAAGATGCTATATTGTGCCCATCAGTCTGTGGATATACCTTTTGGTCAAGGTCACCTGCATGATGGACTAATAGTTTGTATCTTGAGTTCTGAATTTTGTCTGATATGTGCTTTAAGCAACCTAATCTATTTTCTGGAACCATGCCATTTGTGGCAGGAAACTCTGTTTATCAATATATATATAGTGATAGAAACCTACAGATTCCAATAACCAACCTTGAAGCTTTAAACTTGTCTGAAATCTGAAATGACTTGGCTCAGCTACAGCTGTAGTTTTCCATCCCTTAAATGTACATATTGTTAAATCATTGCACTACATTGTCTCCAGATGCAGCAATAAAAAAAATGCTTGCCACTCTGGATGACCCTTTCACCCGTTTTCTGGAGCCTGAAAAGTTTAAAAGTTTGCGGGTATGGTTCTTGTTTTCTCTTGTCTTGTTAGCTGGTGAGTTAACTCCACCCTGATTGATTGAAAATTTGCTTCCTAAACAGATTTCTTCATATGTTTTTTGAAGGCAGTTAGGAACTCAAAATGCACTTACTGGAGTAGGGTTGTCAATTGGCTATCCATCGGGGAAAAATGAATCAGCCTTTGGACTGGTCGTTATCTCAGCTTCTCCAGGAGGTCCTGCAAATAGGGCTGGCATCTCATCTGGTGATATCATCCTACAAATTGACAATACCAGCACAGAAAACATGGGTATATATGATGCAGCAGAACGGTTACAGTAAGTTTTCTTCTGGTCCTGAAGTGCAGTTTCATTTTATGCTTCACAGTTCAAATTCTTGATGAGTTGAAGTCTTATTCTGGGTTTACCAGACAAGTGAAGCACAACAATTGAGAGCTTGAACGGAAGGGAAACATCAGTAAATTATTGAATTTACTTACTCATAACGATTGCCATGCTTTTTTTTAATAGTATTTTGCCATGATTTCTTCACTTCCGTTATTTCTTTTTCAATCTGCTTTGATACGCCTTTCCTTGAGCTGAGGGTCTATCGGAAGTAACCTCTCTACCTCCCAAGGTAGGGGTAAGGTCTGCGTACACTCTACCCTCCCAGGCCCCACTTGTGGGATCATACTGGGTTGGGTATGTTGTTGCTGTTACTTACTCATAACTATTGCACCTGAGAAACCTAATGATAGGATCGACATGCTATAACTTTAATCCAGAGGTCTTAATCTTTTCTCACGTTATACTGAATCAAACAGGAAATATTCCTCGGACAGTATTATTTCTGATTAATGAGGGAGAAACATTGACTTATCAAAAAGAAAAAAAAAACCGCTGAAGTAAAAGTATTTTTACTCTGCAATCAGATATGTGAGTTCATAAACAAGAATCATGTGGCTAATAGGTTTGTAACCGTAGGTCAATATCTCATAATATTTTCTGATTCTAAGATCCTAATATCAACAGGTTGGTAGACTGTTTCCACTAGCGATTCTGTCTATAGCATAAGTTTATATGTATATATTTTCCTCTTTATTTATTGTTATGTTTTGTTGACATACAGAGGACCTGAAGGAAGTGGTGTGGAACTAACTGTACTTCGTGGATCCGAGACAAGGAAGCTACCATTGATGTGTGTTCATTTTGTTGAACTCTTCTAAAGTTTTCTATGATCTGTATACTTCTGTTACTTTTAAATATGACTTGTTATATGTATTAAAGAAAAAACTATTAATGCATCTATTAATAAGTTTCAGCTCATGCCTTCTTACTTAGCTTTTCTTCGAGTGAAGATATGTAAATGTTTCATTTTTTTATGATTATGCTCTTTTATATTTTTAGCTAGAGATGCATATTCTTAACAAATACTAATAATCTGCTGTCTTCCAGACGGGAGAAAGTTTCTCTGAATCCTGTAAAATCAAGAATCTGCAAGCTACCCACTGGAGGAGATGATGCTCCTCAGATCGGATACATCAAACTATCAACATTCAACCAGAACGCTTCTGGTAAACTATCTTATCAGCCACTTCTAATATTCAAAACACTATCCTACTTACTAGACAACCAGACTACTCTCAAATCGCCCATTATCTGAATTAGTGGTGTTGCTGCTGCTTCTTTTTTTCCCCTTCTAAGGAGTGGTTTGTCACTATGCAGATGCATTGCATCAAATTGGAGAAACTTTTTTTCTACTCTCTGATTTGGTTATCATAAGTTATACACTCATCATGGTTTAGAATTTGTCTTGATCTTACAGGTGTGTTCACTGTTAGTATGCCATAGTTGAAAATAGCATTTCCGTCAATGACAATGAAATCATTTGGAAAGTGAATCCTGCACTTCATATTGCTACGCTTGATATCTATCATTTTATGCATGCTTCCACTAAAATTTTCTAGAAATGCGATGATTTCAGTACATGTTCGAAGAGTTAAACATCGGGGTAGTTTTTTCATAAATTCCAGCTAAATAGTTATGTAAATCTCCCTATAGGTGCTGTAAGAGAGGCGATTGAAACCTTAAGGAAAAACAATGTTAAGGCCTTTGTCTTGGACCTTCGGGATAACAGGTGATGAGCTCTCACCATGTCTTCATTTCACAGTTTTTAATTGTGATCTGAAAGTTGAAATCTTGTGCAGTGGTGGTCTCTTCCCTGAAGGAGTTGAGATAGCAAAAATTTGGTAAGCTTGTTGTGTTTGGATTTTCCAGTTTGAAGTGTCTGCTTAGTTTTCTTCTGATGATCCAATGTACTCGAATGCTAGTTTCTCAATAAGTATTACTCATCTTTTCAAGGGTCGATGTAGGTGTTGACAACGAAAACTCTTTCCCTATTTTATTCTTTTTACATAAGAGTGACACATAGGTCTATATATTGTTAAATACTAGAAGTTCTTTTAATACAATGCAGGCAAGTCAAAATAATATTTTCAATTCACAACAGAGAGATTATGAGATTACTTTGTTAGTGATACAATGAAGTTTCTTTCTTTGGTTCAGCATATTATTATTCTCTAGCTTTTGCGTTTTAATGTTTGCCCCTTTGACGCTACTGCTACTGCTATGCAAGAAGACTAAACTGTGCTATGCAATGGATTTCACTGCCAACCAGGTTGGATAAAGGTGTGATTGTATACATTTGTGATAGCCGTGGTGTTCGAGATATTTATGACACGGATGGGAGCAGTGTGGTAGCTGCTTCAGAGCCCCTAGCTGTGCTGGTAAGTTTATTCTTACTTAGTCATATATGTCGACATGGATTAGCCTAACCTCAGCTAAGTGGTTTTTATGATGAAGGTAGACAATTGAGTTGGTTCTTTGTTTTTTTCCCCTTGTGTAACTTAAATTCCACGGCATCTTCTTGTTTTGTGATACTCACGGCTGGACTGTAGTTCTCATTCATCAAATATTGGTGCTTAATGATGTATAATGATCCTATTCTTCCGGTGTATTTGAGTTTGACATGAAATTCGTATTTTGCACTGCAAATCTTTCCAGTCAGAAGCTCACTTCCTGTCACACTTCAGCATTAAGTTTATCTTTGGCTTCACCAAAAGTTGTTCTAGTTTCTCTTTCCATCACTTAATTTCACACTTCACACACTGATTCCGCCAATCCCTGAACTCTCCCCGGGCCAAACTAACCAACATAAGTTTGTCAGGTAAACAAAGGGACTGCAAGTGCAAGTGAGATTTTAGCCGGTGCTTTGAAAGATAACAAGCGTGCACAGCTGTTTGGTGAACCAACATATGGCAAGGGGTAATAACTTTATTACTTACATGCAAATACACTTTAGCTGGCAAAAGAAGAATGCTATTCTTACTTGTTTCTTCTTCTGATACAGTAAAATCCAGTCTGTATTCCAGCTATCCGATGGCTCTGGCGTGGCTGTTACAGTTGCTCGGTATGAAACTCCTGCTCACAACGATATAGACAAGGTCCACACACTCTCCATCTCTCTCACTCTCGTTCTGATATATAGTTGCCACAAGCAAACATAGTTATTGAGGTGTATCGTCTTTCTAGGTTGGTGTAATCCCGGACCATCCTTTGCCAGCATCATTTCCAAAAGACGACGAGAGCTTCTGTAACTGCCTTCAAAATCCTGCTGCTGCTTGCCACCTAGATAGAGTCGAGCTATTCTCGAAATGACTCAATCCTGCAATCTGAAGAAAATACCTTACTTTTTCAACATTTTTTTTGTAGATTCCATTGATTCTTTTACCAGATACATGCATCTGATGTTTGTACATACAAAGAACCAAGAACAAGGGACAACTTCAATTCCTAATATTGTTGAACTCTTGCTCTAAAAAGGATCTATTTTGCCCCTGAACTATTCGAAATGGAACAACTTTGCCTTCCGTTTAATGGTGAAATCTCAAAAATGTCCTCGCCGTTGGCCAAATAGCTCAAAAAATCACATTTATCATTCGGAATTTATAAGTCACACTAGTAATTGCTTCATGCTGTGTTCAGAGACCGCATTAAATGATGCGACATAGATATCCTTCTTGATTTATAAGTCACATTTATCATTTGCGATTTATAAGTTATACTAGTCGGGGGTTCCGAGAATAACCTCTCTACCTTCTCGAGGTAGTGCTCTATGTAACTCTATCCTCTTCATAAGTCATACTAGCAATTTATAAGCCATAATAGTAATTGCTTCACGTTGTGTTCAGAGACCGCATCAAATGATGTGACACAAACATCCTACTTGATGTAAGTCACATTTATCATTTGCAATTTATAAGTCACACTAGCTAGGGTCTTTCGAAAATAGTCTCTCTATAGTGTAATTGCAGAATGCACAAAGTTGGTAAGATTTTTCGATTTTAAAAATATTATACCATTACCATATTGAAATAAATTCGGCATGGTTCAATTTTTCACTTCATAGTTTTGGCTTGTGAGGTTCGATATTGGTTTAACTCAAGTTCAAAAGAATTACAACATATTATAATTATGGACGAGCATAAAAAATATCAAGCTTCCTATTGACTTCTCACCCGCGTACTGAGACTCGCTCTTCTCGTCCAACAAAATGGTAAGACTTTTCCATGGAAAGGTAATCAAATCAAGACTAAGATGGAAATACCTAATACTCCCTATTTTTTACCGGTCACGTTTCACTTCTCGAAAATTAATTTGAATAATCGATGAAACTAAATTGAATTAAATTAATTTAATATTATAAAAACAACATATCTAGTGGAATTCCACAAGTGAGATTTAGAAAGAGTAGAATATACGCAAACGTTACCACTATCTTTGTGAATGCAAATAAACTGTTTTCGAAATCCCTTCAAAGGTAGAGAATTTTTTTTCGAAAGCTCCTCGGTTCAAAGTTTAGTAAATCCAAGTAGAAAGTATAGAAAAACATAGCAACTAACGAGGAAAGTAGTACATAAACCTTCAAATATTTTAAATTGACTCATTTTTTCCTTTTCTATATCTCTCTCAATATAATCGGATAATTTGGATGTCTGGGTCGGGTCATATTTGACCCGATTCTATTTTATAAATAGACAGTTGCACCGCTAATTTGGAATTTTACCACTTCACAATCCCAAAGCTCCCAATTGCAACCGCAGAGAGAAGAAGAAGAAGAAGAATCAACAATGAAGCCAATGGTAGTAGACTATTTAGCAGACATGGAAGAACAAGGATCAACAATGGCGATGGACGTTGATGACGTGGACACAATCGACATGTTCGGCGAAGGTCCACTCGGCGGCGGCGAACACCTCCGTCTCGCCGACTCCGACTTCTTCAATCTCTTTCAGGATGATTTCGATGACTCCGATATCAACTAAATCTATCACCTAAAACTATTCTCCCCGCTAAAAACAACAATATATGTGCTGTTTTCTCCCCCTACCTAGGGTTTACTCTTGCCTATGGTACGTTGTACTTAATTTTCTGAAGGAATAAAGCAATTTTTTGGATGCTCTAGAAATTTTGTGGTAGTTTATATGCTTGCTTATTCACATCGATTTTTTCGTGTTATTTTGAAAGTTTTTCGGGATTTGTATTCTGAGTTTCTGATTATGAAGCAATAGTTAGTTGTATGTTGAATTTATAGCTGATTGTGAGGTATAGGTAGTTTCTAAGAGATGAAATTTGCTCTCTCTGTTTGATCAATTGTTAAGTTCTAAGATGTAAGAGCTGATTCGAGTCTCGCTGTTAGCAAATCTACCCAAAAAATATGGTTTTTCTATGGAAGACAATCATCTAATACTAATTCGAAATCTAGTCAGTTTTAGCAAATGATAAACACTAGAGGACTCTTAGTATATATCATTAGAGCATATTAGGGAACTTGTAGTGTTAGATAAGTTTTAAGTATGGAATAATGAAATATTATGGATTCAAACGAAGCGCTTATGGTGATGATGATTCATACTGCTGACCTGAACTAGCTTGGGATTGAGTTGTAGCTGATATTGTTGGAAAATTTATGGTTACGTTGTCATTGTTGTGATAGATTTACCTATGTGCAAACCATTGTTCTCCCCAATTCCGGATAAAGAAGGAAGGCTGTGTAGGTTGACTGTGTCTGATATTAGGATGAATTCTCTTGTCATGACAGGTAGAATGACTGATTCATGTAGATTGTAGTCGACCCTAATTTGGGATTTAGGTGTAATTATTGGCCTTTTCATATTTCTTACATGGTGGTTACCCAGATGTGTGATTTGGCAATTCAGGTTTTCAATTGATATTCCTCGAGAAAACTGTGTGACACCATTCATTCTATTTCACTACTTTCTTGTGGAACCTGAGCTGTCTTCTGTATTGTCGTTTTCTCGGAGAGTCGAATTGCTTATGCAATACTTAAGTTAAGGTTACTGTGTTCTGGCAATGCACCACTTATGTGATACAGAGGACAATACTCTGGCTGACTTGGTTCCTCTTTTCTGTTAGGCATCAGTGGTGGCTTAGTTTAATATATGTCGTTCGTACTTATCAGAAGCATAAAACTTATGCCATTCTTGAAGCTTGTTTTTTGGTTTGCCAGTACTTTGCATATTACCTAATTTTGGAAGGTTAATCCACGGCATAGGTATTGCAAGAACACACAGGCATTTCAAAATGCTCGTCTAGGTTGTCTTTCGGTTGTTCATGTATAGTAAGTACCAATGCATGTTTGGTTTTGTTTGAAAGATTGAAATTCTTGCTTTCTATCCCAACTTTTACCCTTTCTTTCATAATGGTGGTGTTCTGGCCAGCTTGTGTGCGCATCTACTAATCCATTGAGTGCGTGCTATGGGAATCCCCCTCGGGAATATTTTGACCATTGGAAGTTAAGTACTCGAGTGAATGTTCCCAATGACCAGTGTCTTGTTTCTGTGGTTGCGCGTTGTTGCTTCTGAGTACACGTCCGTGAAAAGGACTGAAATAAAACTGGAGAATTAACTATCGTCTAGAGCTTATAGTAGCTTTACTGACATTGTTGGCATCATCTGTGTATGTACTTAAACATTAGGAATTTAGTATCCTTTGTACTTGTTACCATTCTCAGAAGAACAAAAGTTTATGATCCCTTTGCAAATATCTTGATTTATTTACAACCTTATGGTGATATTGATATTTGTGCCTAACTGGACAAGTTACTATTTATAATGATGCAATATTTATGATGTCCACGTGAACACTTATATATCTTTAAAATACACTATTAAATAGTGCCAGGGGTAATAGGTCTTGCCCAAAGTTTGGGATTGTTATAGCAATTTCGGTCAAAGTTTGGATAAATTTCGAATCATTTTCCCTATTTAAATTTGTATTTTATTCCCTTTAACATATCTTTTGTCATAAACAAATACTTTTTAGATTTTATCTTATAAAGAAAAAAGAGATAAAGATGCAAAAAATGGAATGAAATAAAACATGATTAGATCTAAAACATGTATGGATTAACATATTTTTCTCAATGTCAAACAAAAATTAGCCACAAAAAGGCAGATAACATAGCAGCAAAATGTGCATTTCAATTTATCTAAAAACCAATCACTGAAGAATCTCTCTATAAAAACTTCTCATTAGCCCAAAAGGTTATCATATATATATATATTGAATACCAAAAACATAAAAAGTTAAGGAGTTTTATATATTTAATATATATACATATATATAATTTTATATAATATATCAAGAATCAATATGGCAAGTGCTCAATGCAATCCTGATCAATTCCATAGCCAAGCTGAGGTGAAATATCATATCTTAGAATATATTGTTTATGTATTTGAAAGTAAAAGGTCGATTTAAGACTTGAAATTTATGATTTCTGGATTTTAACCATTTTGAGCTTACTAGGTTTGAACTTGTAATTTGTATATAAAGTTGAGCAAAAGGTACATAGCTCTGTCGAAGTTCTACCGTAAACACTATATCACAAATTCTAATCAACAAACATTTTGAATATGTGCGAAAAATCTTTCTCTATGGGTGTGTTTGGTATGAAGGAAAATAAAAATTTGAAATTGGAAATATTTTTTAAAAGCAAACTTTAATTTTTTTTTGTGGGGGGGGGGGTTGGGGTGGTAGGGGGCTGGCGGGAGGGGGAGGGGCAGGGGTGAGGGTGGGGTAAAAATATTAAAAAATTGAAGTTGAAGAATATTTTGTAAAAATAAGCTTTAAATTTATTTTTTAAACAAAAAAATTTGATTTTTTCAACCAAAAAATTGTAATTTGAGTTAATTTGGAAAACATTTTACTACCAAACACACCCTATATGTTTAAACTCATCATTTAATCAAATTAGCGTCATATAAAAAAAAATAGAAATAAAAAAAAGTAAAAAAAAAATCATGGTTTAATTTTTACCTTCTTTTTCCCCCCTTCTACTCTAATAAACTTGCAATTTTTGGTAGGCAAATCACTCTGTTAGCAAAGTTGAAGATGCAATCCAAAGAGCTTGTGAATCAGCTCAACTAAAAAGGGAACAAAATTCTGGATTTCTTCACCAGGTAATTTTATCAGATATCATCGATTAGTCTCGGTGTGCGTAAACTGGACAACACGATTATAAAAAAAATAAATTAAAAATATATATTTTTGGTATATTTAATTATTTTTCTTGTTGGTTTGTGTTTTAGACTGGAGAGCAAATGATGCACATGGCTCAAGATGCAGTTGATGGGGTGAAGAACACATTTGGAATTGGAACTAACAAAAATAAATGAAAGAATTATTATTCACTATGTTATATAAGGCATTTGTTACCAATCAGAATTATCTATCACTATGTTAATTAATAATATAGCATGTTATAATATTTTTTTGTTGGTGTTTGTTTGGGTATTAGATTACTTATAAAATGAGCCAAAAAGAAAAAGAAAAATAATAAGTCGAGAATAGTTTTGCTTTCGATATCGATGGAAGGGTAGTTTCAGAGTTCGAGATGCCTGAGCTTAGGGTTCCACAAGCATTTAAAGTATTTGATGCTCAACAAACTATCTTTCTCTTTACACGCAATAGATTGTGGTTTTTGAGTTCATATGATAACAATATAAGAAAGCCTTGAGCATGGTCGTTAGTCATGTTTTTGCGGAGCTTGATGCTCTATGGCGTAGACGTCTTTGATTAGATAAAGACAAAAATATAAGAAGAATACAGAGAGAGTGTTTATAAAATCACTAGTTATAGTCGTAATGGAACTCATATTCTTTATGATATTATAGTACGTAGCCAGAGGAGAACAACAAGGAGCATGGTCCCTAGACCCTACTAGTCTAATTTTGTAGTTTGATTCTCTACACTATAGACGTCTTTGATTAGATAGAGACAAATATATAAAAAATATATGATAAAAAATATTTATAAATCACTATGTAGCCATACTTAACTAGTCCCAATCATTTACTTTTACGAAAACACAGTCCCTCTGGTCATAAATTAACCATAATATATACTAAATTGCTAAATGAGGCTAGCAAGTAACATTGTTCCTCATGAGAAGTACATATCATATGAGTACACATTTATACTTTAGTGAAACCAAAGAAATATTGGTATTTCTATGATCTTTACTTTGCATTGCATTGTGGAATCTCTAATAAACAATCAGTTCAGGGGCAAAGTATCTTGCGTTCACACAAGATCAAAGTCTGATATAGACAATCTACCTGATGCAAACATCGTAGAAATTCTAGTTTTTGTAAAAAACTTTAGAAAGGCTTGAAACTTTTTTGTTGTAACTCATAATTTTCAAACTTTGCCTCAAAATATCAATCTCCCTCTCCCTCTTCACTTCTTGTTTCTCCATTGAAGCAATTTTTTCTTTTAAATGTGCAATGACTTCTTCTTTTGCTTTCAACTCCATATGTAGCTCTTCTAATAACTCCACTTCCTCTGTTCTCCAGAGTCTTTCTCCTATGAAAACAAATTAAACACATCATCAAGAATAGTAGAATTCATTTTGCATCTTACAAATAAGCACAAACAGATTCAGAATTTTAAGTTTATGAGTTCTGAATCGTAGAAAGGTAGATTACTGCTAGATAAATTATTTATAAATATAGAATTTTGGGCTAAAACTAATGAGTTCCACCGAATCAGTAACTAAAGCTCTAGCTTCGCCCTGCAATTAGGTTTTACTAATTGGATAAGGAGTTGAACTCTTTAGGTTACAAGACTTCAATAAAATCAAAAGTAGAACTTAAGTTAAATTAAGAATTTTAACAAGGGAATTAAAAAAAACTACAAAAATATCACACTTGGGACATGAACTTGTGACCAAAATAAACTTTTGAGTTGCCTTAACAACACTAGAAGCTTTTTAAGTCGACAAGATTTAACAATTTATATATTCATAAAAACATTTGTTCTTACTCTATTTGTACATTACTATTTTTTGATGAACGAGACTCAATTGAACCCTTTTGGACCATGTACCTACCCCAACAAAAGGAGGGGAGTGGTGGATGAAAAGGCAAAAATGAAACTAACAAAAACAGGACGAATAAGAGGCTCGAGGGATTAACATGATAGGACATGGATGACCATATTTCTGGGAGCGACCTCCGAGCAAGTGTTATTTGATAAAATAACTCGAATTTCAAATCATTCATTGCCATATGAAAAGGGCAAAAACCAAAGAGAACCATAAACATATGAAAATAAAATAAGAAAATAATAAAAAAACGAAATTTACCTTGATTTGTCCTTTGAATAAGTTCATCAAGCTCATTTTTAATAACAAAATAGAGATTTTTCCATTTCTCGATGGCTTCATCTCTTCTAACTTCCTCTTCTCTAATTTGCTCCAACAATGAATTTCTCACCAACATATGAAACTCTTTATTATCACATTTTTCACTTACCATTTCTTGATTTTCCACTTTCTCTTCATCTTCTTTATAATCTTCCAATTTCTTCTTCAAATCATTTAATTCTTCATTTAGTTTCATCTTTTCTTGCTTCCATTCTTCTTCTTTCAATGCAAAAATAATCATTTCTTGATTGTAAATTTCACTCTCATTTTCCCTTATACACATTATTTCACTTACCTCTTTTTGAAGTAACCTTACTTTATACTTCAACTCTTCAATAATTTTGGCATTTGGATTGTTTTTATGATTTTTTGTTTGAAGACTTCCCATTTTGCTAAAAGTCTACTTGATCTCTCTTTGCCTTTTTTTTTTTCTTCTTCTTCTAGTAATGGAACTATTTATATTAGGTGGCTATGTGTGGTATATATATAGCAAGTTATTGAATATTCAGGTTTTGTTGTGTGTTTTAATAAAGGGGTGACTTAGTGCAAGGGTCCATGTAGGAGACTTTTAATAATAGAGTGAGGTTCGAGGCGAGTCAGAAATTTATATAAGGGAATTCGAAAAAAATAATAGTTATAAAATTTTATACTAGTGATCAGAGTAATTTTTGAACCCTTTGCCACTTCACTAGTTGAACATAATCAAAAAGGTTATTTTTCGAAACATTGTCATTAATTTATCTTTTAAATATACATAAAATCGTTAAGCTATCAGGTCAGAAAAATATAACAATATGTAACCATTCATAATATATATATAAACAAAATGCAATAAAGGGTATGTTGGACCAATAAAAGAGGAGAAGTGATAGCACTAATTCAATTATTATTAATGGAAACTGTGAAAGATGCTTGTGATACATATAATACACAGTTAACAAAAGTCAATATCTTTGAAAAAATTGACATGAACATGTATGACAATTGACAGATTGAATAGAATAAATCCACAAAATTCCAAAATCACATATAAACAAGTATCCAAGGACATGGTCTAGCGATCATTGAGAATTCACGAGATCTCAAATTTAAATTTTAATGTAAATAAAAAAAATTTAAATATTAATTTTTTTTTTTTTATCTATTCTAATTTTACTGACCGGACTATACATATGAAAAAATCACATGTATATCCTTAATAGGAGCGTGTGTTTTGTGGGGTATTGAATTTTTAGATCTCTTTTTGTATCTATTTTGCCAATTATTGTTTATTTATTTATAAAATAATAATAATTATTATTGGGCCTACATTCACGGAGGAAAACATGGTGCGCATATTTGACAATAATTTTTTTTATTTGAATATATAAATATATACCTTTTTCAGCATGGTGTTGCTCAACATTATAATAAATATTATTTGAATTTAAATTATATAAATTGATGGTGTAGAATTTATGTTTTTTTTGTATAGCTTAACATGTTATAGGCTTATAGCATATTATCTTTTGGTATTTTTCAAGAAAGTTATGTATTCATGCTTTTTGACGTATTAATGTTTAGAAAGATTGATGCTATAAAAATATCAAATTCTGAGAATAAGGCAGAATTTAGATATGCATTGAATAAAACGTGTCAAATTTAGAGAAATCTAGAAGTATTCTTCCTAGAAACTAATTAGGACTAATGATTTTCTATGCAATTTTATTGTACTAATCATACTAGACATATAAAAAAAACTTAACATAATCATTCAAAAGAATAAATTCTTCTGGTGCTATGCACTTAGCTAGATTGAAGCACTAAACACATTTTAAAATATTTTTTCTTCTTTATTGTCATACATAGGATAATAGGGCATTTCAAAATTCTAGGCAGCCTACCAATCTAACAATAAAAATAATACTAGAACTATGTTTTATATATATATATATAGTAATAATAATAATTGTCAAAAATAATTCTTAAACAGTTAGGTACTATGAGAAAAATGTGCACTAGAATGAAATTGATGTTTACCAACAATATGAAGATTTGTTCTTCAAGTCAGCAGTATGGTTTCACTTGGCTTTCTTGTTCAAAGAATACCAGTTTGAGTTCAAACAGAGTCGATCACATATATTTTCAAAAAATTATTGATTAATATGCATAAAAAGTTAAGATAATCTTACAAATTTGTTTTATGATCCCTGAACTTGAAAAAAAGTAGTGTTTGCTCCTCGAAAATTACAGGTGTCATTACTTAGTTGTCACGAATGGACTCATAAAATTTAAGTTCAAATAGTATTCATTGCATGAATTTTTAAAAATTTACGGACTAATACATACGAAAAATCAAGAAAGTCGCGTGATTCCTATAAATTGATTCGTAAATGCGAAAATATGCCTTAAAAATGGTGGGACTATACGCAATGCTTCCCCAACTCATTACGAAGGTCCTCATAAAAAAATTTCAGATTTTTTTTTGAGTGCTCCAAGGCGCCAGATCTATGGCCTAATACACACGAAAAAACAAGAAAGTCGCATAATTCCTAAAAAGTAGTTCGTAAATGCGAAAATATGCCTTAATAAATGGTGGGACTATATGCTATGCTTCCCCAACTCATTACGAAGGTCCTCATAAAGTTTTTTCAGAAAAGTTTTTTGGATGCTCCAAGGAGTCAGATCCATGGGCTAATACACACGAAAAATCAAGAAAATTGCGTAATTTCTACAAAGTTGGCTCGTAAATGCAAAAATATGCCTTAAAAATGGTCTACACGAAATGCTTCCCCAACTCATTACGGAGGTCCTCATAATTTTTTTCCAGATTTTTCTTTGTGTACTCCAAGGTGCCAGATCCATGGCCATACACACGAAAAATCAAGAAAGTTGTGTAATTCCTAAAAGTTGGTTCGTAAATGCGAAAATATGTCTTAAAAAATGGTGGGGCTATACGCAATGCTTCCCCAACTAATTACGGAGGTCCTCATAAAGTTTTTTTAAAAAATTCTTTTGGGTGCTCCAAGGCGCCATATCCATGGACTAATACACACGAAAAAGCAAGAAAGCCACATAATTCCTAAAAATTGACTGGTAAATGCGAAATATGCCTTAAAAATGGTGGGACTATATGCAATGATTCACCAACACATTACAAAAGTTCTCAGAATTTTTTTTCAGAAAATCTTTTTGGATGCTCCAAGGCGCCAGATCAATGGGCTAATATTAACAAACGAAAAACCAAGAAAGTCACGTAATTCCTAAATGTTGGCTCATAAATGCAAAAATATGCCTTAAAAAAATAGTGGGACTATACACAATGCTTGCCTAACTCATCACGGATGTCCTCATAAAGTTTTTTCAGAAATCTTTTTTGAGCGCTCCAAGGCACCAAATCTATGGGCCAATACACACACAAAAAATAAAAAAGTTGGGTAATTCCTAAAAGTTTGCTCGTAATGCAAAAATATGCTATTAAAAAATGGTGAAACTATACACAATACTTCCCCAACTCATTACAGAGGTTCTCATAAAGTTTTTCAGGAAAAAAAATTTGAGTGCTCCAAGACGCCAGATCCATGGGCTAATAAACACAAAAAAACTGAGAAAACCGCACAATTCCTAAAAGTTGGCTCGTAAAAGCGAAAATATGCCTTAATAATGGTGGGACTATAAGCAATGCTTCCCCAACTCATTTTGGAGGTCCTCATAAAGTTCTTTCAGAAATAATTTTGGGTGCTCCAAGGCGTCATCCATGGGCTAATACACGAAAAAACAAGATAGTCCTATACCTCCTTAAAGTTGGCTCGTAAATACAAAAAGATGCATTAAAAATGATGGGACTATACGCAATGGTTCCCCAACTCATTACGGAGGTCCTTATAAGGTTTTTTCAGATTTTTTTTTGGGGTGCTCCAAGACGCCAGATCAAGAGTCTAATACACATGAAAAATCAAGAAAGTCGCGTAATTTCTAAAAGTTGGCTCGTAAATGTGAAAATATGCCTTAAATATATGACGGGACTATACACAATGCTTCTCCAACTCATTACGGAGGTCGTCATAAAATTTTTTTAGAAAATTATTTTGGGTGCTTCAAGGCGCCAGATTCATGGGCTAATACACACAAAAAATCAAGAAAGTCTCGTAATTCCTAAGAGTTGGCTCATAAATACGAAAATATGTGTTAAAAATGGTGGGACTATACACAATGCTTCCCTAACTCATTACGGAGCTCCTCATAAAGTTTTTCACAAAATATTTTTGGGTGCTCCAAGCCGCCAGATCCATGGGCTAATACACACGAATTTTTTTTTGGGTGCTCCTAGGTACCAGATCCACGGGCTAATACTCAATAGAAACTTAGAAAGTCAGATATTCTCTCAAAGTTGGCTCGTAAATGTGAAAATATGACTTTAAAAAATTGTGGGACTATACGCTATGCTTCCCCTACTCATTTTAAATGTCCTCATAAAGTTTTTTCTTAAAAAAATTTTGGGTGCATGAAGGCGCCAGATCCATGGGCTAATACATACGAAAAATCAAGAAAGTCGGTAAATTTCTAAAAATTGGATCGTAAATGCGAAAATATGACTTAAGAAAGGTGGAACTATACGCAATGCTTCCTCAACTCACTAAGGAAATCCTCTTAAAGTTTTTTCAAAAAAAAAAAATTAGGTGCTCCTATGCGCCAGATCTATGGGCTAATATACATAAAAATCAAGAAAGTCGACTAAATCCTAAAAGTTGGCTAGTAAATGCGAAAATATGCCTTAAAATGGTGGGACTATACGTAATGCTTCTCCAACTCATTACAGAGGTCCTCATAAAGTGTTTTAAAAAAAAATCAGGTGCTCCTAGGCGCCAAATACATGGCTAATACACACAAAAAAACAAAAAGTCGACTAATTTCTAATAGTTGGCTCGTAAATGCGAAAATAAGCCTTAAAATATGGTGGAACTATATGCAATGCTTCTCCAACTTATTACTGAGATCTTCATAAAGTTTTTTCTAAAAATTTATTTGGGTTCTCCAATGTGCCAGATCCATGGGCTATATACACGAAAAACCAAGAAAATCGGCTAATTCCTAAAAATTGGCTGATAAATGTGAAAATATGCCTTAAAAATGGTGGGACTATACACAATTCTTCTCCAACTTACTACGGAGGTCCTCATAAAGTTTTTTCAGAATTTTTTTTTGGTACTCCCAGGCGCCGAATCAATGAGTTAATATACATAAAAAATCAAGAAAGTCGGATAGTTCCTAAAATTTTGCTCGTAAATACAAAAATATGCCTTAAAAATAGTGGGACTATACGCAATGCTTCCCCAACTCATTACAGAGGTCCTCATAAAGTTTTTTCAAAATTTTTTTTAGAGTGCTCCAAGGCGCCAAATGCATGGGCTAATACACACGAACAAACCACCATTTTCACAGACCATTTTAGGCATTTAGGGGTAATTTATAGGAATTAAGCAATTTTCTCTATTTTTTGTGTGTATTAGCCCATTAATATTTTGGTGATATGGTTTCCAGATGATTTCTTTGCAAAACTTTTACGAAACCCTCCGTAGGGACATGGGGAGAAGTACGTACAATATAACAATTTTAATAATCCATTTTGGGTATTTAACAGGCAATTTACAGGAATTAAGCAATTTTCTTAATTTTTCGTGTGTGTTAGCCTATGAATATTTTGATGATACGACTTCCAGACAATTTCTTTGTGAACTCTTAATTGAACCCTCCGTAAGGAATTGAGGGAGCAGTACGTACAGTCTCACCATTTTTAGAGTTCATTTTGGGCATTTAGGGGTCAATTTACAAGAATTAGGTTTGTGTGTATTAGCCCATGAATATTATGGTAATATTACTTCTGGACGATTTCTTTGTGAAACCTTTATGGAACCCTCCGTTGGGAGTTGGAGAGTAGTACGTACAGTCTCACCATTTTCAAAGTCCATTTTGGATATTTAGGAGGCAATTTAAAAGAATTAAGTGATTTTCTCAGTTTTTATTGTGTATGTTAGCCAATAAATATTTTGGTGATATGAATTTCAGACAATTTCTTTATGAAACCTTTACGGAACCCTCCGTATGGAGTTAGGGAGAAGTACGTAAAGTATCACCCTTTTTAGAGTCCATTTTGGGTATTTAGGGGCCAATTTACTAGATAAATAATTTTTCTCAATTTTTTTATGTGTGTTAGGCCACATTGTTTCCGGTGATGGAATTAGAGTTGATACTCAGAAAATAGAGGCAGTGCAGAATTGGCCTAGAACCACATCTCCAACTGATATTAGGAGTTTCTTGGGGTTGGTTGGATATTATAGAAGGTTCGTCGAATGGTTCTCATCTATTTCGTCCCCTTTGACTAAGTTGACTCAGAAAACAGTGATGTTTCAATGGTCTGAAAGTTGTGAGAAGAGCTTTCAAGAATTAAAAACTAGGTTGACTACTGCCCCAGTATTGACCTTACCAGAGGGTACACAAGGTTTTGTAGTATATTGTGATGCGTCCAGAGTTGGATTGAGTTGTGTGTTAATGCAGAATGACAAAGTTATAGCTTATGCCTCCAGAAAACTTAAGGTTCACGAGAAGAACTACCCAACCCATGATCTAGAGTTGGCTGCCGTAGTATTTGCTTTGAAAATATGGTGTCATTATATGTATGGTGTTCATGTAGATGTGTTCACCGATCACAAGAGTCTTCAGTATGTGTTTAGTCAGAAAGAGATTAATATCAGACAGAGAAGGTTGTTAGAATTACTTAAGGATTATGACATGAGTATTCTTTATCACCCAGGTAAGGCTAATGTTGTTGTTGATGCCTTGAGTAGATTGTCTATGGGTAGTACCGCCCATTTTGAGAAAGATAAGAAAGAGTTAGCAAATGATGTGCATAGACTTGCACGATTAGGAGTCCGACTAATGGATTCCACAGAAGGAGGAGTAGTGGTGATGAATGGAGCTGGATCATCATTAGTATCTAAATTTAAGGAGAAACAAGATCAAGATCCTATTTTGCTTGAATTAAAGGCAAATATTCATATGCAAAAAGTAATGGCTTTTGAACAAGGGGGAGATGGTGTATTGAGGTATCAAGGTAGATTGTGTGTACCAAGGGTGGATGACCTCCAAGAGAGGATTATTGAGGAATCTCATAGCTCTAGATATTCTATCCATCCGGGTTCCACAAAGATGTATCGTGACTTGAGAGAAGTGTATTGGTGGAATAGTATGTAGAAAGGTATTGCGGAGTTCGTTGTTAAATGTCCGAATTGTCAACAAGTTAAAGTAGAGCACCAAAGGCCCGGTGGTATGGCTCAAAATATAGAACTTTCGGAATGGAAGTGGGAGATGATCAAAATGGACTTCGTTACTGGCTTGCCACGGTCTCGCAGACAACATGATTCTATTTGGGTGATTGTTGATAGAATGACTAAATCAGCCCATTTTTTATCGGTAAAGACTACTCATTCAGCAGAGGATTATGCCAAGTTATACATTCCAAAGGTAGTAAAACTTCATGGAGTTCCAGTGCTCATTATTTCAGATAGAGGTGCACAATTTACTGCACATTTTTAGAATTCATTTCAGAAAGGTTTGGGTTCAAAGGTGAACTTGAGTACTGCTTTCCATCCTCAGACAAATGGTCAAGCAGAGCGCACTATTCAGACTTTAGTGGATATATTGAGAGCTTGCGTGATTGATTTCAAGGGTAATTGAGATGATCACCTACCTCTCATAGAGTTTTCTTATAACAATAGTTATCACTCTAGCATCCAAATGGCTCCGTACGAAGCTTTTTATGAGAGAAGATGCAGATCTCCTATTGGGTGGTTTGAAGTTGGTGAGGCTGGGTTGATAGGACCAGATTTAGTTCACCAAGCTATGGAGAAAGTGAGAGTTATTCAAGAAAGGTTGAAAACAACGTAGAGTCGTCAGAAATCCTACACTGATGTTATGAGAAGGGACTTAGAGTTTGAAGTAGATGATTGGGTATACTTGAAAGTTTAACCCATGAAGGGTGTTATGAGATTTGGTAAAAAGGGGAAGCTTAGTCCCCGATATATTGGTCCTTACCGAATATCCAAGAGGATTGATAATGTAGCTTATGAGTTAGAGCTACCCCAAGAGTTAGCAGCGGTTCATCCAGTGTTTCACATCTCTATGTTGAAAAAGTGTATGGGCGATCCTTCACTAATAATACCAACTGAAGATATTGGTATCAAGGATAGCTTGTCTTATGAGGAGATTCCTGTTCAGATTCTAGACCGCCAGGTTCGCAAGTTGAGAACGAAGGAAGTAGAATCAGTCAAAGTTCTGTGGAGAAATCAGTTTGTTGAGGAAGCTACTTGGGAAGCTGAGGAGGATATGAAGAAGAGATATCCACATCTCTTTGAGCCAAGAGAAATTCCAGATCAAGGTACTAATTCTCTCCTTAGTACTCTTTAATTGATATACTGAATGTGTTAGATTTGCTTGTTGGGTGTTTGAGATGAATGTTAGATGTTACCCCCTTATCCTACTAAGAGTAATCTCATTCGAGGACGAATGGTCCCAAGGGGGAGATATGGTAACACCTCGCTATTCGAAAGAACTAGAATTAGGAAGAAACCGTTTTTTGAAATAATCAAATTTGGAAAGTTTGACAAAGTTAAGCTAAGCATGAGTTTTGGGTCAACTTCAAACGACCATAACTCCTAGTACAGGATGAGCTAGGTGGGCTACAAGATACCGTAGGAAATATTTTTGAATTATATTTCATACGCCACCAAGTTTGCTCATTTTCAAGTTCGTATGGGGGAGATATGCCCATTTGAAGTCGGGCTGTCGAGATAAGGAAAGTCAAAATCGGATTTTGGGAGGGTATTATGGTCTTTTCACTACCCAATTAATTAAATTTATTTTTGGTAATTAAGTTGGGGTGTAAACTGAATAGGTTCAGTTTATGCTTCATAAAATAAAGTTAGGGTTTGAGAGACTTCATAAAATAAAGTTAGGGTTTGAGAGAAGAGAAAAGAAGAGGAGAAAAGAGGAGAAGAAGCTAGGAATCGTCGTGTTCTTGAAGATTAGCTTGTGGATTTCACCAAGGGTTGATCCCTACGAGGTAGGTGAGATCACATAGCGTTGGATTTCTTCACCCACATGCCAATCATGATTTAATTCAGCGAAAGTATGTTCTTGAAAGTATAGAAATTGATTTCTTGATGGATTTTGTTGAAGTTTCTATTGGGTTCCTGATTTTTGAAGTTGTTGAGGAGTTCTTGATTTAAATTTATGAAATTAGATGTCGTTTTGAGTAGATTCTTGCATATTTTAGTTATGTAGTTGAATCTAAGTGTTTGGGGAAGGAACCAAATCGAATCTAGAGGGCTTAGAGTTGAAAAACGACCAAGGAAATTCGTTAGATTTCTGGGCAGAGGTCTGGGGCGCCGTGCCAGCCAGAGCGCCCCACTTTGGGGTCTGTAGTTTGGGCTCTGGGGCACCGCGCCAGCCAGTGCACCCCAACCCAGGCCCTGCAGTTTAGGCTCTGGAGCCCCGCGCCACTCAGAGCGCCAGGGTTGCCATGCCTTCCACCTTTTCCCACTTCTTTCCGTTTGAGTTCCCTTGAAACATGCCTATGTTTTTTAGTTGATTTCTACACTCTAAGGTACGTCTAAATATCATGAAATCATCCATAACATGGTATTATGAGCCTTGAATCCATAATTCAATTCAAGGAAAATTAAGAGTCAAGTCAAAAGGAGTTCTTAGAGTCTTTCAAAAGTCTTTTACAAATGTTTTAACTTTGTTTTAAGACTTGAGTTTTGAGTTGAGTAAATAGTAAAGATTGAAGTTCAATTATTCAAAAGAGTATATCGGGACTATGTATTCCCAAAGAGTAAATGTTTTCACATTTAAACAAGAAAGGAAACACCGATTTCCAATAAAGCCTTTGAGCTAGTTCTTCAGTCAAGAGTAAATGCTTTCACAATTAAGTAAGAGAGGAAATTTTGATTTCCAAGAGAGCCTTTGAGCTAAGTTTTGAGCAATTATCTCAAACCACAGAAAGAATTTATGTTTTTAAACATAAGAGCTAGTATATTTTGGGAGTAGTATTGAACACCGATATGGAGGAGAGTTCAAACAACTCACAGCCCCCATAAACCATGTAGCCATCATGGGTAGAAAAGGGTCATACTTTTTAGATGATTCCTTAGTGATTTTTAGCATAGACTAGTGGATCCACTTAGTGAGTTAGGTTCTATACCCTTGGCTAGGTATAGGACGGCCCTGGCAGCGAGAGGCAAAACGTTGTATCATCATATAGCTCTTAAGTGATGGTTGTCAGTTAGAGAAACTCCCAGAAAAATATTTTGTATTCTTATATACACAGAGTTATTTGTATTTTTATAAATACATAGAGTTTATATTGTATCTTTGCATACAAATTGAGTTACTATTGTATTTCTAAATACACAGAGTTGTTAACCATGTTTTAAAAGCTTTTCTTTATATTGCATTCATATTATTGCTTTATATTGAAATGAGTTAAGTTGAGTTGAGTTGAGCTGATCCCAGGTTTGTTCTTTCAGTTCCTTTCAAGCTTATGTCTTGTTTTAGAATTCCCCTCGCATGCTCGTACATTCAATATACTGATGCCAGTTGGCCTGCATCTTTTATGATGCAGATACAGGTAACCAGGATTAGCATCTAGCGCATCGTTGATTCTAGTTGAGCTTCAGAGTTGTTGGTGAGCCTCCTTGCTTTCAGAGGACCCTTTTTATTGCTTTATCAGTTAGTTCATTAGGATGTCGTGGGTCTTGTCCCGACGTCTATCTCAGTTGTTAGAGGCTTCATAGACAGTTAGTTGATATTAGTTCATGAGTCTTTACTTTTCCTTTTCAGTTATGTTGAGAGTTGAGTTGTCATTTTGGCCAGTTGAATATTGATCTTTAAAACATTCTAAGTTATTCATGAGACAATTTAGTTATGTTTGTATTTCAATACTTTCTTTTATCATGAGTAAGTCTTCCGCTAAGAGTTAAGTCAGGCCAAGGGTTCGCTTGGGGTCAGCAATGGTACTCGAGTGCTAGCCACGCCCGGGGTGTAGGCTCGGGGCGTGACATAACTATAAAAAAATAGTAACATTAATTAAAAGTCCTATTTATTTATGTACTTATAAAATTTATTAGAAATTCAGCTATTGCACATTAATTCTTTAGTTATAACATTATAAATTCTCTTAGTTATTACTAATTATTGCAAACGTTATTCACACTATTTTACATTCTAAGGTAATCACATGCAACACACGTGTCAAAAAACTAGTGGAACAAAAATGCGCCACGAATTCACATAACAAACATCGCTAAAAGTTAATATTTGTGGCAACTAAAACCGCCACTAAATTATATAACAATTGCCCCTAAAAGATCGTATTAATGGCAACTAAAACAGCCACTAAATCATTAAACTATTGCCGCTAAGAGATAGTAGTAGTGGCAACTAAAACAGCCACTAAATCATTGACTATTGCCGCTAAAAGAGAGTATTAATGGCAGCTAAAACCGCCACTAAAACATTACACTATTGCCACTACAAGATAGTATTAGTGGCAACTAAAACCGCCACGAAACAATATAAGAGGCGCCGCTAAAAATGTATTAGTGGCAACTAAAACCGCCACTAAATTATATAAAGTCGCCGTAAAAATAAAGTATTAATGGCACCAAAAACCGCCACAATCATATAAGTGTCGCCGCTAAAAGTAAGTATAAGTGGCAACTAATACTGCCAGTAATCATACAAGTGTCGCCACAAAAAGAAAGTATTAGTGGCATCTAAAATCGCCGCTAATTCATTATACCATTGCCGCTAATAGATACTATTAGTGGCAACTAAAATCGCCACTAAATAATTTGAGAGCCGCCGCTAAAAGTTTGTTTTAGCGGCAACTAAATCCGCCACTAACAAATATAACAGTCGTCTTTAAGAGATAATATTAGTGCTAACTAAAACTGCCGCTAAATCATCAAATCGTTGCCGCTAAAAGATAGAATTAGTGGCAACTAAAACCGCCACTAAATCATATGACAGTCGCCGAAAAAAGAAAGAATTAGTGGCAACATAAGAAAACGCCGCTAAAAGTAAGTAGTAGTGGCAATATAAACCACCACTAATTCATAAAAGAGTCGCCGCTAAAAGTAAGTGCTACTGGCAACAAAAACCGCCACTAATTCTTATGACAGTCGCTACTATAAGTTTGTTTTACCGACAACTAAATCCGCCATTAAATCAAATAACATTTGCCGCGAAAAGATAGTATTAGTGGCAAATAAAACCGCCATTAATTCATATAAAAGTCGCCATTAAAATCTAGTATTTTGAAAAATTATGAACTAATTACACACAAAAAGACAAATCTAGAAACCAAACTTTGAGTTTACATTAAATATTTAATTCTAAGCCTAATTATTATTATATATTAACTTGAGTTTCATCGTAGGAACCCAGATATTAATGTCATAACTTTACTATTGAGCCAGGTCTAAGGATCTATCAAAACCAAACTCTCTACCCTAATGTAGCATAAGATTTGTATACATCTTATCCTTCCTAGGTTCCATTAAAATTTTAAATTTAAATGTTCAAAAACTATACTAAAAATACTATAAGTTGCAATCTTTTTAATATTAATATGACAAAAAATTACAACTTAAAATGTTGATTGAAATCCATGCAATTTGACTCTCGATAAACAAAAAGGTGACGAGTAGGTATTAGGCCTAAAAACAATAAATTAACAAATACATTAGTAGTAAGACAACACCAAAAGTAATTAAAAAGACATTTCTCGAAGGTAAATGATACATTTGATCCTTTTCCTCTTTTCTCCCACTATTAATTCACAAGTAAAACTATATCTTCTAAATATTTAATATAATATTTAACCAAACTTCATCTTGTTGCCAAATCTGTGAAGTAATCAATCATTTCTTCTAAATACCTCTTTGAAGCAATTTGCTTCTTCTGGGAAATGAATTGGGACCATGAATCACTAATAGAACACGAAAACCATCTCCATCTGGCTACCAAAAATACAAGGCGCGGAGGAGCAAAAAGAGCTTATATGATGTACAAAACTCGTTGAACTAAATAAGCTTGCTGGTTCTCCGCTTTGATGGTCCTCCAGGGAATAGCTTTATTATCCATCCCAAGACCCGTTCCACCACCTGATGCAAAAGAAGAAAGTATACTCAAAGACAAGGCATCGACTATCAAGTTTCATTAGAAGGAGCTGAGGAAGCGAAAGAGTGAGAACATTTGACACCAAGAGGACGAACACCTCATAACCATCTGATAAGCTGTGTTATACTGTTATTCCAAGTTCTCTAAATGACACAAAACTACAGAAGGTTAGAGTTTGTTGGAGAAAAGAGTGTTTGACTGGCTCTAAAAAAAAAAAAGCAATAGTCCTTTTGGTAGACTTTTTAAGGCGATGCTGCGTCATAGCCATTGCTGTGACTAGCTAAGCTATGTAAGAACTGATATTTTAAGCTGATTTGGAGTTTTGATGATTTAACAAACTTTCAAATCTAACAAGGGACCTGGTCGAGGAAAGACTGCGTACGTGAAAAGGACAAAAAGATAGTTGTCTAAAAGCTGCCACAACTGCCAACTCTGCTATGGCTGGTGCATGTCTTTTCATAGCAACATGCTCAGCCAATGGCGTGGTCCCAAAGGTTTGTGTCCATTTGATAATAGCATCTTCTCAAAAGACAAATCTATGTTTTGGCAAACAAAGGTTTGAATTCTGAAAATTCATAAGCTTACAAAGAAAAAGTCATCTTCAAGGAAGAACACTGCTCATACACAACAAGTGACCTGATGGAGTGTTAAAGCGTCTTTGTTTGTATTTTGAGCTTTGTGTCTATATTGTAAATCTACTCCTAAGTTATAAAGGATAGTAGATTAGTTGCTTGTCTAAGTCTTTAGGTTGAGTCGGATTAACTAGAGTTAGTTAGTCAAATCATCTATGTTTTAGCCATGCCTCTCTACATCATTGTTTTGATGTTCTCTTGGGTAGAGTTGCCTAAGAGTGTCAACTAGAGTTAGTTGATGTGTGGGTGCAGCAGAGTTGCTGCTTGTTTAGCTCTTATCTTCGAGATCTGAGTTGGTGGCTATAGTTAGCCTTGTTGGGTTCTTGAAGTCCAAATCAACTAGAGTTAGTTGGTTTAGTGGGCAATAAAGTTATTACTTAGTTTTTTTTGTAGTAGAGTTGCTACAGTAAGGGGGAAGGGATTAAAGAATTTTAATTCCTAGATTGCAAGAGTTTGTAATCTAAAACTTTGCTCCGTTTGAGTGAAATGGAGTTTGGGTTGAAATCCTGTGAGTACAGGTCGTGATTTTCACTTCCCTTGAGCAAGGGGGTTTCCATGTAAAATCCTTGTGCTTGATTTACTTTGAGTTATTTATTTTGCGCACTATTATTCTATCGGGGGACTTGATCCAGTGGACGCATACATTCTAACAATTGGTATCAGAGTTTGGGCTCTCTATCTGGGTAACACCAAGAGAGAGATTCTTGTGAAAAATGGCGACTCCACTAAACTTGCAAAAAGGTCAGTCTCCTACGAGGCCACCTCTTTTTGATGGTCAGTTCTATAGATGGTGGAATATTCACATGTATGACTATCTGATGGCTGAGACAGTGAGCTATGGGATGTTGTTCGTGAAGGTCCCTATGTGTCAACTATAGAAGTAAAAGATGGGGATGTCATAAGGGTCGTTCCCAAAACCCCACAACAATATAATGACTCTGACAAAAAGAAAGTTGAGAAAAATCACAAAGCCAGGAAATTGTTAATGTGCGGCATTGGGGCTAATGAATATGATCTGATTTCGCCCTATGAATCAGCCAAGGAAATCTGGGATCGTTTGAGAATAGTGTACGAAGGTATTGAGCAAACAAAGAAATCTAAGTTAGATTTCCTCACTACTCAGTTTGAAAGTTTCACCGTGAAAGAAGGTGAATCTATTTAGGAAATGCGTACTAGATTCTCCACCATTACAAATGAGCTCATGTTCCTGAAAGAACCTATCACTGCGTGCAAACAGGTCACTAAGATACAGGAGATTCTTCCTAGATCTTGGACTGATGAAGTTGATATTGTCGATGATATAAGGGATCCTAAAGTACTGACGCTGGATGCTCTATTTGAACATCTTCAAGTTCATGAGATGCACAGAAGAAAGGACAGTCTCATTCTCAAAGGTAAAGACAAAAGGTTGGATCCAAGTAATGAGGTTGATCGGAAGAAAGATGCAAAAAAGGATAAATCACTTGCTCTCAAGGTGTCACAAAGTGAAATCCCGAGAACATAGCCTATCTCACTCGAAGATTTCAAAAAATCGTGAGAAAACATGGAGGTCTCATGAAGAAAGGAAATCTCGACAGGGCTACAAACTCAAATGACTTGTGTCACAAGTGTGGTAAACCAGGTCACTTCATCAAAGATGCACAAGGAATATGTCAAGCCTGGAGGAGACAAGGACAAAGAAGGGACCAGGTCGCTGACAAGTCAAGCAGAATGATTATGTGGTGAAGAAAGCTCTGGCCGTCTGGGGAAATACCTCAAGTGATTCATATGATTCTGAACACCCTGATGACGCTTCCATGTTCACTAGTGGACGCATACATTCTAACAAGAACCTCTACCATTTGTGGGTGTTCGAAAACTGGTATTTCTATTTTATGGTGTTTCTACATCACTGATAGATCCGTTAAGCTCCAGCAGTAGCTTAGAGGAAAAGAAAGAATTTCAAACTTAGCTATCTCTTAGCCTATAAAAGAACTAAAGCAGCTTACTCTTGAAGCATGACTTAAAAGTTAAATAATGAATCTGAGGGCACAAGCCGCAACGGTATTGGCATTCCATGCCGACATAAACTTTAATTCGAAATACAAAGTGAAAATATAAGTAAAATTGTTAAAAGTTAACAGATAAAAGGGGAAAAGAAGATAACTTTAAGAGGATGGAGGTTTATAAGCATATGGAAGCAGTTATATTTACACGTCATATTACAGTCAAGAAAGGTTCACACAACACCTTTATAGAATGAAAAGTTTCAAGGTAGGTAATTTTACCTCATCACCTTCATCAGCATATGTGGTGCTGTCCTGCACAGATAAAGCATCTGGTAGCCTTGTTTGGTTATTACCAGTTGCCATGCTTTGAGCAGTCAAAAGCTCCAATCTTTGTGTTTGAACTTCAAGCTTTCGGGTTAAGTCCTTGTTTAACTCCTATACTCCACAAGGAACAAAACAAAAATCCATCAAACAAGTGTAGAGAGAGAATATTATTAGTATCCAAGCAGTGAACTTTTAATTGCACTTCCCAACACAAAGCACTACATGAAGATTAATAGATGCTGAAAGAACATGTGCAAGCATACTTACAAAAGGGAGAATTGATCAAAAAAAAATTACATTTGCAATAAAACATACAGAAAGGAAAAAAGATGAAAAAGAATCCTAAAGGTGAAAATAATTTGACTCACATATTAGATCCTAAAGAGAAATTTTTTTTGGATGATAATACTAACAAGTGACAAGGATAGCTTCCCTCAAATTACCTGCAATTCAGAGCACTGAGATGATTCCAGTGACAAGGCTTTCATCAACTCTTCTTTCTCCAAGGTTAACTATAAGCATCCAAGTTGGAATAAAATTATTCAATTCTTTTGAATGGTAAAAATGCCTTGAAATATATAAAACAGCTAAGCAGACAGGTAGTTGAGGGTGCAAAAATGATCAGTCTAAAGGATTTTATGCGAGAAGCTACCTCAGAAATCAATGTATTGATGCTTTGAATCATCCTTATCTGATCTGGAGGAACGGCCGTCGATAAACTTTCAAGACTGAGCTGGTCATTCTCAGATAGATATGAAAAGGTGGGGCCCTCAGTACTGCGAGCTCCCAAGTTAGGGCCATCCATGGTAGTATTTACGATTTTTTCTTCACCTGAATCAATACAACACCATATAATTGAAATCTACAAAAATGTAAAAATATACATAAAGAGGCATCCTGAAGATGTAATCTGTGAAATCTGAAACCACATACGGAGATCCTCTGTTGAAGTTGATACATCTTTTTTACTAGGCATACTCCTGCTAACATCAAGTGACTTGCCACTATCAGAAGTTTTTCGCAGTTTTGCCTGCAAGAGCTTCTTTTCTGTTGAGAGAAAGAAAACAAAGATGTCGTTACATGTACAAGAAACTGGTGGGGAAAGAAATAGCAACTCTATATCACTCTAAACCAATTACAAGCAAAATCACTCGAATCAAAAAAAGGTTCTTTAACTATCAGCATCTTACCTTCTTTTAGAGCATCAATTGTTGACAGCAGATCCTGGCGTTCCTTTCCAAGGCTAGCCATTTTCTTTCTGCAGCGATTAAGAGAAAGTTGAATGACATCAACACCCACATTTCATGCAATTTACAAGAGTCAATGAGTAAGGCAAAACGACTCAATTCTGACTTCTAAAATTTATAGCAATCTTCGCTAACCTTTCTTGCTAATATACATTTTGACAAGTAGATGGAAGTAACCAATATGCGTTACAACAACTACTAAAGTTTCCTCCATTGCAAGCACCAGGAAAGGGACAGAAAGTTTTTGGCAGCACTTCAATATTATATGAAAGTGAATGGTGTTACAAAAAGGTAGACATGAATATCTGATACGTGGGATATCCCTCTCATAGTAATAAACTATTGACTTCATTCAAATGATTCTGCTATCTAGTTTCCCTTAGCTTTTATCCCAATGGATAAAGGAGAGATGGGAGGGAATGAACAATAAAAGCGAAAGATGACTATGACCAGATCAGAGTGAGGGAAAATTATGGCCTAGAAGTGTTCACAGGCAAGTTTTGAGCATACTTGAAAGAAGATATTTCAGCTTGTGATTTCTCTAATTCCCTCTCCAGTTTAAGCTCATTAGATCTCAGACGAAGTGCCTGCAAGATTAGTATGACAAAGTTATTATCTCAAAGTGGAGGAAATTATCATCTATCAGAAAAACAAATGGCCGCACTTAATAATCAATTTTGAAGAAAAGAAATCTAGAAAAGGCACAGTTTCAAAAAGGTGAGTAGACCGTTCCGAAATTCTAATATCAACAGGAAATATAATCAACGAAGGAACATGAAAGAACCATATGCACTGATTCAAAGGAAAATTTAAAATGACAACAGAGATTGGATATATACCTTACAGCATCGTGATCCAAGTGATATTAAATTTTATTTCTAATCCATTAGAACAAGGACAAAAGATCAGATTCCACATACCACCTCAGTATTACACGTGGCAAACATTGATCCAAAAAGTATTACATGTGACAGACATTGAAAAGATACCTCGGTGAGGACTTAGTGGAGGCTACCATATGGGTTCTAAGATAGCCTCACTCTACACTTTAAAAGTGAATATAGCAAGATACTCAGCATTAGATGTGTCGGCTAATCAATATAAAAGACTGCTGGACACACACAAAGCTAAGTTTGCTTCAAGTTCAACAAACATGAAATATCAATAAAAACTAAACATTATCAACGATTAGATTTTAAATATGATAGTTCTAGTGTAATACAATTTATCTTTTGAAACAAGGGTATGTTCCTCTTCCAAAGTATAAGAAAACAGAATATGTCTAACTTAACTATCTCTTTTAATCAAATAGGATAACTTAGCAGATGTAAATGATGTTGAAATTCATTTTAAATTCTCAATAAGGGCTTTGTGAAGGATTTGGCAGTACAAGGCAATGCCACTATTGGTTTACCTTCTCTTCCAAACCAATCACTTCAGAAGCCAATAGCTTAGCACGTTCATCTGCAGCATTACATTCAAATTGTACGCTTGCATATTCCATTTTCACAGCTTCAAGTTCGACCTGCTTACAACAGGCTATGTTAGTACAAAGATAGCTTGCCAGACATCTGAACTAATCTCAACATGAGAAACCAGTTCATTCCACAATACCGATTCCAAAAGTGTTCTCCAACATAAGGGTCACAGGTGTATCCTTGAATATAGAGTTAAGATGAATGAACACATTCTTCAACATGCATTAACATAGCAGATACGGTTCAAATTGTACCTATTTATGAAATTTGTATCTGGAAAACCATTAAACACCACATAGAGAATTTGTTGCACCTTGCTGACTAAATTACATACAAAACAAAGGTACTTCATGAAGCCTCCTCAAAACTGAAGGAAGAAAGGGGGTGACCAAGAACTAAGGTTTTAATGTTGGAAATTTATTTTTATTAAATAAAATTATAAACCACCAATGTGACGTACTTAGACAAGAAAGATCATTGGATGCTTCAACATAGAGACTGGTCACGCCTCTTTCTTCTCCAAGTCAATCAAATAATTATTTGTGACTAGGCATTTCTTCTGTTTCTAAACAGCAGAAATAAATGTGATTGTTTGGATTTTCCATTCTTTATTTTTATGATTGAGTTATGTATGAAATGCCTGACCAAATATTTCTGCTGTTTAGAAACAAAAGAACAAAATTGCACGTAACTTTCCGCGACATCCTTGTTGTGCTACAACTTTTAAAATGTCATATCAACAATAGTAAAGAAAATAGGTCATTTCATTTCTTTGTCGATCAACTTGAAAATGTATCAAGATAAAATCAGTGGAAGACACTAACACCCACTACCACTAATTGACAATTTTAGCTATGTTGTGCAATGTAACTTAAGGTGTACATTCAAAAAGGAATACAGATCAGGGAATATAGCAATAATTGGGAGTAAGCAAGTGAGTTTTGTTACAAACCAGTTGTGCTTTAATTTCCTCCTGCAGTTCTTCTATGTCGTTCTTTAATTGGGTAACAAAACTTCCCTGGAAAAGAAAATTAAGCAACTGATTGGAGCAAGAAACTCATTTCTTCAAATAGATAACAAAATATTCCGAGAATGTTAGACATGCAAACTATACTTAGTACAACAAATGTTAGCTGGTGTTACATGAGCAAACCCTTAAGGAGAAGATGTGGCTAGTGTACTACATATTTGAAGGTTGTAACATGCTTCATAGTAAATAATTTATTCAACTTCCTACAAGTTTAAATGTGTGTTCTTTGTGTGCGGGAATATATATCTTACATATGAACAGAAAAGTGTACCTGTTGATTATAACTCTCTGTCAGGGCTGAATTTTCAGCAGCTAGAGACTCTGCTAGAACTCGCGAAGCCTCAAGAGCACGTTGTGAAGAAAACTTCTCTTGTGTTAAATCTTCAATATGCTGTCAAAAATGTAAAAGTACACATCATGCAAGTATTTGACAATTTAAGACCTGCTGTGAAATGCTACATCCCTGAGAGTCATGCAATCATGCATGACCTCTATCATCCTCATCCACTGTCCCTCATTGTAAATGCAAGAGACAATTCTTAATCTTGCCAGTTTCTCTGACCAAGCACTTGAAGAGTGCTCTTGTACTGACACACATTCAACAGGCGAAATAACTATCAGATGGAAAGTGTTTTCTAACCATAAAGAAAAGATCTTTTTAAGATGAAAGAACAAGAAATGTAATTGGCAGGAGTTCACTTCACATCAAAGCCTGTTTATTAAGATATTTCATGTGTTAAATTATTTTACTTTGTTAAGCTTAATCTCTGTACAATCACAGACCTTTCCAGGTTCATGTACAATAATATAGAAAATAAACAAACCTGACTAATGCACACCTCAAGATTAGCGGCATTATTCTAGCTTACTAACATTTTTCGCATCGCATTCAACTTTATTGAGCCACAATCCACTATATTTAAAAATTAATTCTAGTCTACACATTTCAATGTGAAACACTCAAAATCGTGCCTTCAATTCTCAGAATCTGTATCATTTATAGAAAATTTGGTAGCTCAACTTATGCAGTTCTCTCCAAGGTACTTCAAATAACTGGTAACCAGATGGCTTTATTATTGGTGCAATGTACTGACTACTAAGAATAATTTTTTCAAATTATATTATTTTGTTGCAGTTAGTGTTCAGAATGCTTTGTTATGCTTTCAATCCCGTTTGTTCTTTTCCTGGACTGTTTTCCCTTGAGTCGAGGGTCTATCAGAAACAACCTCTCTACCTATGTGATAGGGGTAAGGCCTGCATATACTCTACCCTCCCCATACCCAACTTTGCGGGACTACACTGGGTATGTTCTGGTAGTTTTTAAATTATAATGCCTTTGCTGACACGAAATCACAACTCCCCCTAAACTTCAAAATTAAAGAGGAAAGAAGAGAAAACAAGGGGGAAAAGAGCATGAAAGAAAGTAAAGAAGGATTCATAACATCCCAGCCGAACAGAGAAAACTTGCTTCATAAAGGGACAATTGATCGAGACAATTTAAAATGACTAAGCCAAACAAAACGAAAAGGTTTTCCATTCTAATAGACTGATTTCTATCCTGAAGCAGCAGAGTGCTTTTCATATATTAACCATCAAATAGCAGTATTTTCAAACTAAATTTTGACTTTGAAGACATCCTGACCTAAACTTATCACTTTCTAAAGCAAGGGAAATAAATGTAGAGAAACCTGTTCTAAAGCAGCAAAATCTTCATTCTGTTTTTGTGCAAAAGATTGATAACGGTTGTCCATGTTCCCCGTGTCTTTCTCAGCATGATGATTCAACTGATCAGACCCACTTGCAGAAAAAGTTGAAGAATTCATCATGTTCCTGGAGTTGGACGATTCCAAAGTGTCCATGGGATGAACCTTTGAATCAAATCTGTCTGCAGAAACTGATTCAGTTGGAGAAGGGGATACCACAGGAACTTTTGAAATGTTGATGGAATCAAGGAAAGACGGACGAGATTTCCTCCCAACAGTGGCTGTAGACAATTTTGAATTACTAGAAGAACTTCTTGCTTCAGAACTGATGCCCTCATATTTAGAATCAGATGCCCAAGAAGAAGAATTATTATTCATGTAAAAACCAGAGTTGTTGAACTGGCCATACCCAATATCAGAAACTATAGAACTATTAGCTTCAACAGTACCATCTCTTTGCCCATCTTCCAGAGAAAACTTTGTACTGCTGGTTGTGGGGCACATATGATCTATCAAAAAAAAAAAGGGAAATAGATGTCAGATTATGCAACCCCAATTGATTAACTGGATAGATGAATAGCAGGTAGGCAATGAGGTTTTCTAGGTAAAGAGAAAGCACAATAAAGGATTAAAAAAAGTAAAAACGAAATTCAAAATTACCATAAAGTTACCTTCATATGATGAGGAAGTTAACCCACTAGCCCAACGATCCATAAAACCTGGTTTTTCTTGCAGATGAGGACCACGGGAGTTTTCAGGTGAAACATTAGCAGGAAAAGCATGAGAAGTACTAGTGTTCATTACAGAAAGATCCTTTGTTTTATTTTCCTCTAGTTCGCTTTTAGCTACACCATCATGACTAAACAAACCGGAAAATTTACTGTAACTGGGGAATGATGACAGAAAATTAGGTGTAGAATGACTAGTATTAAATCCAAATCCAACACTTCCTAAGGCTCCATCATTCTCCGTCTTCTCAGGGGGGTTATAACTATCACTGAATTGTTCAGATAACTTAGGTTTCTCATCACCCTTAAGCACTTTATCTCTAAAATGAGATGACATAGAGATGGAAGAAGTAAAACCATGATTGTTTCCACTAACAGTAGAAGTAGCGCTAGCATCATTATCATTGTTGTGTAAACTATGAGTAGAACTAGCATTAGCATCATAGGAAGAAGCGAAACCACTCTTCTGTGCAAGATCAGGATTCTTGAAATCATGCGTAACATCTACTCGAGATAACTCTGAAACAGCTCCACCAACGGCATCAGATGTACCAGCGCCACGAGAGTCAGTGATTCTTGTGTGTTCACTGTCCAAAGGTTGGTTATCAAAGCCTCCACCTGAACCATCAGGTTGATTATTGGAAGTTGACTTTTTTGCCTTCTCTGCTTTCTTTTTGCGGAACTCTTCTAGCTGCAAACGATACGAGATAAAGAATTATAAGATCAAAGAAAAGTTACAGCAAAACTAATAAAAGGAAAAGATTCTATATTTAGAATTCAGGCAACTAGTTGCAGATTAACAACATTGATAGGACGACAAGGAGGACAACGGAGCCAAAAAGGTTTTGACTGTTAAAAGAGAACTAGGTCATGGCTTTGCTCCAACTCATGATGATTAGCAATTTATCTACCATTATGAAAAAGAGAAGGTATGAAGCATGAAACAAAAAACAAGAATTGTATGATCCAAGAATTAGCCTTCAGGAGTGGCGGCAACTATCTTGATTGATCAATGAAAATGAATGTGGTTTTTTTACCGCACTGGATCTACGAGAGAAGCTAATAGATGGATAGACTTCTTCTTTTATAACAATAGATGAATAGGCTTCTTTGGAATCATGGAGTATGATTTGGAGAATGACTGGAGTTCGAGTGTCTGGCAAGCTAGAGATCATCACTCACCAGAGCATAGAACGAGATTTTCTTTTCTTGCAACCATGGAAAACATCAACTGTTCAAGTCTTATTATCTCCAACTCAGGCACTTACTCAATACAAGGCTAAAGCCCTATATGTAATGCCCAATACAAAGTTCGTGACGCATATCTTGTTTCATTCATCTTTTTGGTGTGACTCATATGAAATAGGTATAACTGTATAAGTATCTTCTGAATAAATGTGTTGGTTGCGTGTAGATTTTTTAGGAGACATGTTCCGATCCTGATGAAAGAATGTACAGGAGTTTAATAATGACCGTTCTTTAGAGACAGCGTTTTACAAGTATACACGCCACTAATTAACTAATACTATAATGGAGTACATGCTATAAATGAGCTAATACTCCAACCGGATATTCATTAATTAACTAACAAGTATCACATATTGTTTCCGTTGCTAATCAAGGCATGGCATAAGGGAAAAAAATAAACTACCCAAGCTAACATTATCCTGCTAATGTTCACCCTATATAAAGGATAATGTGCATGTGATTACAATTTACAAATAAGTTAAGTATTGATAAGATCCAGTTGATCTTAATTGAAATCCGGTCCATGAAAAGCTTTATACAATGATCATATGTTGCATATTCGGCTGAACTCAAGCCAAGAGGAAAGCATCCAAAAATCAGAGCAGCTCAAGAAGCCACTTATTCAAGTGTCTCTAGTGTCACTGCATCACCTAGCTTTCTTCATTTCATACTAGTTACCTTTACATATTCTGATATTAGAGGCTCTTTCATTGACATAGAAAATGGTCTACGCAATGATAATGTTTCCTCACATCTCACCTAAGTATAACTTTTTATGACTGCTGAAAGATAGTATTATTCAAACTAGTATAAAAGAAAAATGTGCTACAAAATGTGTTCTCAAGCAACAACATCAACTGATTTCTCGGTGTGACTAAATATGTAGTTGAAACTTGCACCAACGGTGAAAGGCTCTAAAAAGAGCGTTAGGTCTATTGCATCTTTAAGCGCAATGTGAAATTGAAGTGTGGGCTTGGTAAAAATAAGGTGCAATGAAAGGGGAAAAATATATTTATACATAAATATGTAATTCAAGTAAAAGGTAACAAATTCATTCATAATCTTTTCCTTAACAACTATGTAATACACTTATTTGCCGATTAAATTTGTTGTTTAATACAGCTCCTTTCAAGGTAGAATTCATGGCAGTGATGTGCAAGCATCAGTTCCTTGCCTTCACAGCGCAACTTAAGCGAGGTGAAGCGCCCTCCCTGAGTTTTTCTGAGCTTCAGGGCATGCACCTTAAATGAGTCTTTGACAACACTGACTGAAATTTTGCTTAAAATGTGGTGTAGTGGCCAGCAGTTAGATCATTCCGCCCTTGATTATAGAAATTACCCACAGGAAAAGCTAAGTTAAAGTCAGATCAGAGCAGCCCATCTCAAAATTTTCCCATCATTGGGACATATCAATAGATACTATTTTTGTTAATCTAAGAATGCACAAAATAAATACTCCCTCCATTCCAATTTGTTTGCCTTACTTTCCTTTTTAGCCAGTTTGAAAAAAGAATGCCTCTTTCCTTTTTTGCCAACTTTTTAATTCCAACATTCCAGATAGCACGTTTAAGACCACGAGATTAAAGGGCAATTTGGTACATTAACCACATTCGACGTATCTTCAATTTAAGTATAAAAGATTCAAAAGTCTTCTTTACTTTTTTAAACTACCTACCAAGTCAAAATCAGACGAAATAAATTGAAATGGAGGGAGTATCTATCTAGCAATTCCCTCATACTACAAATCTTCAGCTCACTAATATTATTCAGGATAAACATTCAGTAAGCCAATATCCTCAACAAGCATTCGACTATTTCCACCCGTTTCACGGTAGTACTTGTTCCAGAACAAACATTAAATGATAGTTAGAACATCCTTAATAACAAAGATGCATTGTTTTCCGCCAATCTAGTAATCCAACTAAAAACAAAAGGGCAAACCAATGCACTAAGCACCTACTATGTTCGGGTCCAGGAATGTGCAACTTTCAATTCCCGCATACCACAAATCTTCAGCTCACTAATATTATTCAGAAATCAGAATAAACATTCAGTAAACCAATTTCCTCAACAACCATTCCACTATTTCCACCCGTTTCACCGCGGTACTCGTTCTAGAACAAGCATTAAATGATAAAAAAACATAAAACATTGCTCAAATAATGAGTTAGAACATCCTAAATCAAAAAAGATTCATTCTTTTCCACCAATCTAGTAATCCAACAAAAAACAAAAGGACAAACCGATGCACTAAGCTCCTTCTATACGCGGGATTCGGAAATACGCAATTTTACCTGGAATCTAGTAATCCAACTAAAAACAAAAGGACAAACCAATGCACTAAGCTCCCGCTATACGCAGAGTCCGGGAATACGCAATTTTACCTAGAATCTAGAAATCCAACTAAAAACAAAAGGGCAAACCAATGCACTAAGCTCCCACTATACGCAGAGTCCGGGAATACAAAATTTTACCTAGAATCTAGAAATCCAACTAAAAACAAAAGGACAACCCGATGCACTAAGCTCCTTCTATACGCGGGATTCGGAAATACGCAATTTTACCTAGAATCGAGTAATCCAACTAAAAACAAAAGGACAAACCAATGCACTAAGCTCCCGCAATACGCAGAGTTCGGGAATACGCAATTTTACCTAGAATCTAGAAATCCAACTAAAATCAAAAGGGCAAACCAATGCACTAAGCTCCCGCTATACGCAGAGTCCGGGAATACGCAATTTTACCTAGAATCTTGAAATCCAACTAAAAACAAAAGGACAAACCAATGCACTAAGCTCCGCTATACGCAGAGTCCGGGAATACGCAATTTTACCTAGAATCTAATCCAACTAAAAACAAAAGGGTAAACCAATGCACTAAGCTCCCACTATACGCAGAGTCCGGGAATACACAATTTTACCAAGAATCAAGAAATCCAACTAAAAACAAAAGGACAAACCAATGCGCTAAGCTCCCGGTATAGGCAGAGTCCGGAAATACACAATTTTACTTAGAATCTAGAAATCCAACTAAAAACAAAAGGGCAAACCAATGCACTAAGCTCCCGCTGTACGCAGAGTCCGGGAATACACAATTTTACCTAGAATCAAGTAATCCAACTAACTAAATGAATTAAATTCAAAACAACAATCATCGTAAATCTTTCTGAAAAAAAATCATACCTTTTTTCTCCCAGCTTGCAAAAGCTCTTGCTTTCGCAGAACCTGAGGCGACGCCATTCGAATCCACAAAAAATATTTTTTTCAAAATTCCCTTAAATCATCATCCGAAACCCTAATAATTATCAGATTTTCAACTAAAATACAGATCAATTAGCAATGTAAGTGAATCTGTAGATAGATCAATTTTGATGGATTAAAAAACTTAATTATCGATTTTGGGTAATTAATTGGAAAAAATTGGAGAATTTTGCAAGATTAAAGACGAAAAAAAACCTAAATTTAGATTAAAAAGAATCTAAAAAATGGATTTGGAAAGGGAGAAATTAGAGGGAGAACCGAACGGCTCTCTGTTTTTTTTTTTTTCGGAAATTTGATTTCTCTCTCAAATTTCTTTATTTTACTAATTTATTTTTATGATTTTTATAATATATTTTTTTTTAAAAAGAAGAAGTTGATTTTAGAAGTTTGAAAAAAGGTAAAAAAAAGATATGGTCGTTTACTATCAATTCTTTCATTTTCGATTCGGAATGATGAGCTCTGTCATATTGAATGTAGCTTTCTGTTTTACTGCACGCGATAAACTGTAACAAAAATTTTTTAAAAATTGAGGGAGTATTTCCTTACAAAAAAATGTTTCTATAATTTTGGATTGTTACACTATTTTGGAATCGAATCTACAAACTGGGGATAGCATTCGCAGTCCAAGTTGCCTAGTCCAGTACTACGGTACTATCTCTCTTCTTTGATTAAGATAGTTTAAAATTAGTATATATACAAAAATATTGAAGATCTATCCTATATATACAGTGTAATTTTTTACCGAGTGGGTTCGAGTGAACCCCCTGGAATCCACGTAGGTCTGCCTCTAACTCTATCGGCTTATTTGGTAAGTACAAATTCTTTATTTAGGTTTCTGATTGAATTTTAAGAAACGGAAAAGAAGGTAACCGATAGATAATAAAAGAGTTTGCAATGCTAGAATGAAACTTATGATCCTTTAGTTAAGGACTTTGTCGATACTAGTAGAATATCTCCAATTCATAGATTTACATCCGTTTTTATATAATTGGATATAAATTTATCTACTTTTGAAATATATTTAATGTCGTAGAATTTTTGTTCCTATTTTAGCCTTGCCAAACTGAGAGTCTAAATCTTAAAATGTACCAAGTCACGTATCATATGTGCTTAAATTTGTGTATCACAAATTTATATCAAATTAAGATTCTTTATGTTATTAATTTCTTTCTTTATTTTCTATATGAATTCACTTTATTTCACTCTCCGTTATATTTATGGTTTATTTATATCCATTTTATTAGAAAGTTGTTTTGTATTTTGATATTAATAGAATTTCAACATGAAATAAGTGAACTTCACGTGTTCAAATTTCTTGAGAAGACGATCCAAATATATTACGATTTTCTTGTGACAATAAACTACCTAAAGTATTTTCTTTTAAGTGTATAAACCCATTGTTATTCGAGTTGTTGTGATGCTAAACATATCATACATATTCTTTACAATATTCTTCGACGATTGCATAGAATAAAAATGGATTCAAAGAATTCATATATCAAGATCGAAACATAGTTAATTAACACTTAAAAAATAATGAACTTTGTTCTTTTTGCTTTTTGATTTTCTCTACTCGATATTTTGTATCTTCATTGAAGTCTGATTTGCTCTATAATTTTTAGTTTATGAGTTATTACAACAATCTCAAATTAATACACAATAATCATCGGACCAACGGACTTGATTCCAAGCTAAAGATTCTTATACATTTATTTGAAATACATGGTCAAAGCAATATGAATCCATAACCATTAATACACTAGAGCACAACTATATCATGATTCACAGGAAAGTCTCACCGAGAGATATAAAGCCTTCTGTAGCTAACAAAGACGATTCTATACTCAGAGCTCGAACCTGCCTCGTTACGGAGATGCTAACATCCTTTCCCTAGCATTTTTCATGTACACAAACATCTCATCACGATTAGGTAAATTATCTTTGATTGCTTGAACTTCTTTGAAATTTTTAATCCATTTATTAATACGAGGAAAATTGTGAGGATTAAGTAATTTAACCCCAACAATTTCTTCAATAATTTCCATCCAATGAGCATAACCTCCAAAAGCTATGTCAACAAGTCCAATATTTTCACCACCAAATAATATATTGTTTTCTCCCAAAGCATTTTCCTCTATGATTTTAAACATTTCAAGGCTCTCCTTTATAGCATTTTGTTGCTTTTCTCCGGTGTAACAAAACACATTCCATGTATTATGTGACTGCATCGCAATTTAACAAAAATTAAATAAATTAGGTAATATTACATTTTATTTACTTAATTATATCCTCAACAAGGTTCAACGGTGTGAGTTCTGAGTACTCCTAAGTGGAAACAAAGAAGACTGAGTAAATCTAACTAAGATGAACCATTTGCATACTCGTTAGAGTAGACGATGTTTCATTTTCAATTTAAGTGTCTTAATTTGAGTAGGCATGAAATTCATGTACGAGGGGAGGGGGGAAGGGGGGTTCAATAGGTATATATGTAATCTCATTTTTTTTATTACGGTGACAAGAGGGAGTTGCTCGGATGGTAAGCACTACGTACTCACTTTCAACCCTAAAATTATAAGTTCGAGTTACCAAGGGAGCAAAAAGATGAGAACTCCTAGGGCGGGGTTGAAAAAAGAAAAAGAAAAAAAGATTACGGCGGTTGGAAGGTACCGGCCGATGCCGTCAGCAGTCTCTTCCGATTGGCTGTTTACCGGACCAATCAAAGTAGTCAGAATTTGATTGGTCGAAAATTAGCGAATTTCTAGTAGTGACTCCTCAAGAGAAAAGAAAATTCTAATCATAATATATAACATCATACCTTTTCTTCAATATATTTAGCCCAAAATCGAGTTGTGGCTCGTTCATATGGATCAGTTGAAAGTAATGGATTCAGTTGCCACGTCTCGTCGATGTATTCGACGATGACCATAGACTCACAAATTGTCTTGTCACCATGGATTAGAACTGGAACTTTCTTGTGAATTGGATTGTATTTTACAAGCAAAGGACTTTTTTTGGACATGTCTTCATCTATATACTCATAATTTATTCCCTTTAGCTTCAATGCCCAAATAACTCTATATGTGAAAAAACTAAAAGGAGTACCTATTAACTTCACTTTTTCCATTCCAAAAAAAAAAGATGGAAATATTGACTATTGAGTGGAAAACTGAAGAATGAAAAAAACTCACTTGTTCTAGGTAGTATATATAATGTGTATTTCTTAGTGAATATTGCAACTTGCAAGTTTCAAAATAAGTTTTTATTTCCCTCTCACTCTTGTGTGCGAAGTGATAAAATTAGTTCATGAAAAATGGCATATTCAACGTTCAAGTTTAAGCAGAATAATGACCCGGTCCGCTTATTTACTAGTTCAACTTAATTTGACCCGCTGAACTCAATCGGCCATCTAAAGATTAGGCTTAAAATGTATCTCAAATTGATCAACGAGAAATTCTATCAAATTATTTATAAAAAAAATAGTATTAGGTAATTAAACAAATTATAAGAAACAAACAAAGACATAAAATGTCCTTATGAGTTAGGCGTGTTGAGCGCTGACCCATTGTTTTTAGTCTATTTAGATCCGACGTTCACTAATGATTTATCTATTTGTTAACTCGTTTCATTTTAATTTGTTTAAATTCAATTTATCCGCTTATTTAACAACTCTGCGCATATGAGGAAAATAAATTTTAGTCAATGTTTGTCATTAAATAATTTATTTTTTATAGTATTTTGACAAATGTACTATTATATTTTTAGAATAAAAAAATTGACAGTTGATGATTAGGTACGTTATCATCTTAAAAGAATGTAAATGAAAAAGTCTAACTGATTTTTTTATCCAAAAATATTAAAAGATCTGTAGATCTGTAATATTTCAACTAATCCCTTTATTTTAAATGATGAAATATAATGACTTTTTGAAAACTTGAAAAGGCAAATCGACTTTATTTGACTAAAAACCATTTACTAGTTTCTTTTATTTTATTTTAAAAAATAATAATCAGAACACAAGATATAAGATTAATTATATATTTCCTCAAAAACATCTGAATGGATATAATTTATTTTGTGTAACATGTTACTGATAATTAATATTATCAATATTAATTCTATACAAACCATAATGCTAAAATTACAAAAAATATGTACACCTCACTAAAATTAAAGAACTGTTTTGCATATTGCACGGGTTATTACTACACCAAAAATGATCTTTAGTAACAATTAATTAATAACAATAACTTAGTTGCCACTAAATATATTTTTTAGAGGTAATTGCCACTTTGCTAGTGACAATTATATTTTAACATTCTTTTATAAATGCCGCTAAAGCCTATAACAACATTAGATCTACTGAGATAAAAAATTTTAATACTCTTTATTAATATGCATATTTATTATCGTTAAAAGTTATTTTTATTATAATGTATCGATCGTCAGATCGGTCATAAAACATAATGGAAATTATCCTACCATTTTTTATGGCCTTCCTTATACAACTCACATTGAAATTCTCATTATCATTGCATTGTAACTATTAGTGCTAAAATTTTGCATCATAAATTCAAGTACCAATTTCTTAGGGGGGGGGATTCTACCCCCACCCCACACACACACCCAAAAAACTCACAAGATGAGTTATTTCCCCATCAAAGAACATTTCCTAATATTGATCATATTATTCATAAATATTTTACAAGTAAGAAGCTTCAAACTACATAATATTTTTGTTCCCAAAAAAATTCATGTTCAAGTTGTGAACAATATTCCTACTACAAACCATTTTAATATATTGAAAATTCATTGTGCTTCTAAAGATAATGATATGGGATTTCATGACATTATTCAAAATAATCAATATGAATGGTCATTTGGTGAGAGATATTTTTCCAACACTTATTCTTTTGTCACTTTTGGTGGGATTCAAAAAACAAATCTTTTGAAGTGTTCAATAGTTTCCATGGATGTATTAGAAATTCACAAGTTGATTCTCAGACTCATCTATGTAGATGGACAGTATCGAATGCAGGATTTTTCTTAGAAGATGATATAGGGGAAAATATCTTGCTTACACTTGGGATACTTAATTAAAAGTGATTAATTAGTTATTTGCTCTGATCTCTAATTTGTTTGGGATTGTGATACATTAATACGTGCATTATTCTTTCTAATGCACATGCAAAATAGGATATGTGTATTCACGAGAAATCCAATAGTTTTGTCTAGATCTTATATATATTAAATGATATTAGCATGTACAAGCACGATTTCAACACTTTGCATCAACTTGTGTATTTTATTTGGAGAAATATTGTATGAAACAACAAAAACGTTGTAATTCAATAAAAGAAAGTTTTGATTCCTATATTAGCCTTTGAGCAAATCACTTGACAAAATGTTTATAGTCGATATATTTGTACTTATACAGAATGATTTGATCGATAAAGGTAAATTAATCTATCAACATTATAAATCATAATCTAATAATATAAAAAAATCTTTCCACTAAATAAACAAATCAGATATACTGAATTTTCCATTCAATAAAGACAAATTACTGATTTTCAAATCTATTATATTTATATATATAATATAGCAATTAGTTAATTAGCCGTATGTTTAATAGGAAAATAGCACATGCATCATCTGAAGTTCATAAACAAATATGCAAACTTCTACATAAACTTTAATTTACCTTTAAAAATTATAATTCTAAGAACCTTCAAGGTTTATTTATATAATCCAACATTAAACCACAAAAATAATAAAACAAAAGTACCATTATGACATATTAGAAAAAATAGAGACAGAGCTAGGTAAGATCGAGAGGTCATCCAAATTTTCTTCGACAAAAAATTACATTGTTTATATATGTTTAAAATTATTTTTTACGTATGTATAATAGATATTAAACCCTCATTAAGTTTTTTGTGTGCTTACTATTTCATGTTTTAAATCTCGCTCGTGAAAATCGCCAAAAAATGTACACCTCACTAAATAAAACGAAAATAATTCGCTTTTTTTATGGCTTTCCTTAATTATATAATTCACATTCCTCATAAAAATTCTCATTACCATTACATTCTAACTGTGAATGTTGTAATTTTGCATTATAAATTCAAATACCAATTATAACAAAGAAATGTAAACAAACCAAAAAATAAAAAAATTCTAACCCCAAAAAGAAAAAAAACTTACAAAATGAGTTCTTCCTACATCAAATCACCTTTTCTTTTATTGATCATATTATTCATAAATATTTTAAATTTTAAAAATGTTGTTGCTAGTTCATTCCATGTTCAAGTTGTGAATAATATTGATCCAACTAGATTTCCCTTTAATAGTATTAAACTTCATTGTGCTTCTAAAGATAATGATATGGGATTTCATGACATTAGTCCAAATAACCAATTTGAATGGACATTTAAAGAGGGATATTTTTCTAACACATTATTTTTTTGTCATTTTTGGTGGGGTTTAAAAGAAAGAGCCTTTGAAGTGTTTAATGTCTTCCATGGATGTGTTAAAAATGCACCACTCAATCCCGAGACTCGTTTATGTAAATGGACAGTGACGGATATAGGATTTTTTTTGGAAGATGATAAAGGGAAAAAATATATTGCTTATGCTTGGGAGCCCCTTAAAAAGTAAAAGTAGTTAGTTATTCGCTCCGATCCCTAATTTGTTTGGGATTGTGAAGTGTTTTTTTTTTTTTTATTTCGAGTTTTGAATATTCTTGTATGGTGTACATTAGTGAGGGAATAAATGCATTACTATATGTAATGCGCAGGGGAAGATCTACGCCCTGTATATATGTATATATATTAAGAAATTTATTAAATATTTATAAATATTTGATAATTATAAATATTTTATTTTGAATGTTGTTTCACTTTGCAATTTATTTAACCCTTCTTAAAATAGTAGATGGTACATGAAGTTTATTAAGTATTATCCTTAATCATAAGTCATAGCTAATCACTAGTGATTAATTAAGAAGGAAATTAGAGAGACTATAATCTATAGTAGCAAAACCATTTCTTATTCATTTTCATTTTATTCCATAACATTATTCAAGCAAATTGTTCATTCCTAAAGTGACTTTTTTTTAAATGTGAACCTATACTTGAGTGACTTTTCATATAATGTACTCATGTATTATATATGCGATACATATCTGAATTAGTCAAGCCAATAAATTTTACATATCAAATGGGTTAAAAGAAAATACAAACCATTCGTGTTTCGCTACGACAAAAAATAATGTCACACTTGACGAGCTATATTACCATGCCACACTCATATTGTCCCACATAAGTTTAAACCCGCATCTTTGTAATCGCCCCGTTTCTATGTAATCCCTAGTTAAGTTGCTATATAATAATACAATAACTTAGGAAGAAAAACGAAGAAATTAATATAATGATAAGAATAAATTAAAGTGAGAATTAAGATGGGTTAGGTTCAATAATTGGGCTATAGACTATTCTCTGATCTGTAATGAACCTCTTTAATTAGATGATACTAGTTCTTAATTAATTATAATCCCCTTCCCTACTGAATTACAAAGAAAAACAAAATGAGACTAACAATCTGTAAACGTGTCTGAGCTGGTGCAACAAGTGGTATCCCATAAGGGGGTCAATGATCGATCATGATTTCCACATCAATATTTTTTCAGTCGAGCTCGTCATACCAGACTTATCTAATACGGTTACATCTTTTATGTGAATCCTTTTAAGGAGAGTCATAAATAAACAATAGAAAATGAACGATTTTAGTTTTTAGAAAAGGTTACAAACCTTTTTACGAAAAAAATAAATGGTTTCACGTGATTCATGGACGATATCTAAAAGTAATTATTAATATTATTTCACTCACGGTACCTCAAAATGATTAATTCAGACACGTTTGCCCTATAGAGATGAACTAAAAAACCAAAATTTTCAAATAACAAAAAAACGTATACCTCATGAATTATCGATAGATTATAATCATAACGAAAAATAATTAGCATTTTTTATGGCCTTCCTTATATAATTCATATTCCTCATAAAAATTCTCATTACCATTGCATTGTAACTGTGAATGCTATAATTTTGCATTATAAATTCAAGTGCTATCAATAATAACAAAGAAATTTAAACTAACAACTTCCTTAGGAAAAAAAAACTTACAAAATGAGTTCTTCATACATCAAAGCACCTTTTCTTTTATTGATCATATTGTTCATAAATATTTTACATTTAAAATGTGTTAATTCATTCCAAGTTCAAGTTGTGAATAACATTGATCCTACTAAATTTCCCTTTAATAGTATTAAAATTCATTGTGCTTCTAAGGATAATGATATGGGATTTCATGACCTTAGTCCAAATAACAAATTTGAATGGTCATTCAAAGAGAAATATTTTGCTAACACAATGTTTTTTTGTCATTTTTGGTGGGGTTTAAAAGAAAGAGCTTTTGAAGTGTTCAATGTCTTCCATGGATGTATTAGAGATTCACCGCTTAGTTCGCGGACTCTTTTATGTAAATGGACAGTGACAGATAAAGGATTTTTTCTGGAAGATGCTAGTGGAAAGAAATATAATCCTTACACTTGGGAGTCACTTCATTAATAAAAGTGGTTAGTTATTCGTTCTGATCCCTAACTTGTTTGGGACCGTGAAGGGTGTATCTTTTTTTATTTTGAGTTTTGAATATTCTTTTATAGTGTGTACATTATTGAGGGAATAAATGCATTATTTTACGTAATGCGCATGGGAAGATCCTAGAAGAGGATCTAGACCCTGTATATCGGTATATATTAAGAAAATTACTAAATATCTATAAATATTTTATATTTATTACGAAACATTCAAAATCGATTCTCTATTTGTGATAGAAGGTGTACCTTTGGTACTACTTTTATTTTAAGCGATCTAGGAACTTCCATAATACTGGCATGATTTGGTTTAAAACTCTAATAAGAAACTCTTCCCGCCAATGTAACAACCTTACCACTGCAATTATGTATATGATCTATATCCCTACGATTATGTATATAGTTACGTCTCACTTTCAAATAAGTTGGAG